>CM038722.1:39639799-39719799 GCA_021613375.1 Megaleporinus macrocephalus | reverse complement strand
TTCCAGAAAAACGTTATCAGGTGGAGAATCTGTCCTAATGCTGCTGTCTTTAAGACACGTCTCGCCCCCGTGTGGGAAAACAGAGCAACTGCAGGTTGAGCTCACTGTAATCTGAGCAATCTTACTGCTGAACAAATGCAAACAAAAACAATTGTTTAAAGTCTGATCGTACACTACTGCTTACACGTTTAAGAACCCTAAAGGTCATAGAAAACTACCGGTCAAACGTTTTAGATCCTTACCAGTCAAACGTTTTAGATACACTACCAGTTAAACGTTTTAGATACACTACCAGTCAAACGTTTTAGATACACTACCAGCCAAACGTTTTAGATACACTACCAGTCAAACGTTTTAGATCACTACCAGTCAAACGTTTTAGATACACTACCAGCCAAACGTTTTAGATACACTACCAGTCAAACGTTTTAGATCACTACCAGCCAAACGTTTTAGATACACTACCAGTCAAACGTTTTAGATACACTACCAGCCAAACGTTTTAGATACACTACCAGTCAAACGTTTTAGTACACTACCAGTCAAACGTTTTAGTACACTACCAACCAAACGTTTTAGATACACTACCAGACAAACGTTTTAAATACACTACCAGTCAAACGTTTTAGATCACTACCAGTCAAACGTTTTAGATACACTACCAGCCAAACGTTTTAGATACACTACCAGTCAAACGTTTTAGATACACTACCAGTCAAACGTTTTAGATCACTACCAGCCAAACGTTTTAGATACACTACCAGCCAAACGTTTTAGATACACTACCAGACAAACGTTTTAGATACACTATCAGTCAAACGTTTTAGATACACTATCAGTCAAACGTCTTAGATACACTACCAGTCAAACGTTTTAGATACACTACCAGCCAAACGTTTTAGATACACTATCAGTCAAACGTCTTAGATACACTACCAGTCAAACGTTTTAGATCACTACCAGCCAAACGTTTTAGATACACTACCAGTCAAACGTTTTAGATACACTACCAGTCAAACGTTTTAGATACACTACCAGTCAAACGTTTTAGTACACTACCAGCCAAACGTTTTAGTACACTACCAACCAAACGTTTTAGATACACTACCAGCCAAACGTTTTAGATACACTACCAGTCAAACGTTTTAGATACACTACCAGCCAAACGTTTTAGATACACTACCAGTCAAACGTTTTAGATCACTACCAGCCAAACGTTTTAGATACACTATCAGTCAAACGTTTTAGATACACTACCAGTCAAACGTTTTAGATACACTACCAGCCAAACGTTTTAGATACACTACCAGTCAAACGTTTTAGTACACTACCAGCCAAACGTTTTAGATACACTACCAGTCAAACGTTTTAGATCACTACCAGCCAAACGTTTTAGATACACTATCAGTCAAACGTTTTAAATCACTACCAGTCAAACGTTTTAGATACACTACCAGCCAAACGTTTTAGATACACTACCAGTCAAACGTTTTAGTACACTACCAGCCAAACGTTTTAGATACACTACCAGTCAAACGTTTTAGATACACTACCAGTCAAACGTTTTAGTACACTACCAGCCAAACGTTTTAGATACACTACCAGTCAAACGTTTTAAATACACTACCAGCCAAACGTTTTAGTACACTACCAGTCAAACGTTTTAGATACACTACCAGTCAAACGTTTTAGTACACTACCAGTCAAACGTTTTAGATAACAACCAGCCAAACTTTTTTGATAGACGTTTTAGATACACTACCAGTCAAACGTTTTAGATACAGTACCAGCCAAAAGTTTTAGATACACTACCAGTCAAACGTTTTAAATACACTACCAGCCAAACGTTTTAGTACACTACCAGTCAAACGTTTTAGATACACTACCAGCCAAACGTTTTAGATACACTACCAGCCAAACGTTTTAGTACACTACCAGCCAAACGTTTTAGTACACTACCAGTCAAACGTTTTAGATACACTACCAGCCAAACGTTTTAGATACACTACCAGTCAAACGTTTTAGATACACTACCAGCCAAACATTTTAGATACACTACCAGCCAAACGTTTTAGATACACTACCAGCCAAACGTTTTAGATACACTACCAGCCAAACGTTTTAGTACACTACCAGCCAAACGTTTTAGATACACTACCAGCCAAACGTTTTAGATACACTACCAGACAAACGTTTTAGATCACTACCAGTCAAACGTTTTAGTACACTACCAGTCAAACGTTTTAGATACACTACCAGTCAAACGTTTTAGATCACTACCAGTCAAACGTTTTAGATACACTACCAGTCAAACGTTTTAAATACACTACCAGTCAAACGTTTTAGATCACTACCAGTCAAACGTTTTAGATCACTACCAGTCAAACGTTTTAGATACACTACCAGTCAAACGTTTTAAATACACTACCAGCCAAACGTTTTAGATACACTACCAGTCAAACGTTTTAGATACACTACCAGTCAAACGTTTTAGATACACTACCAGTCAAACATTTTAGATGTGTTATTCTTATAATCTTTTATTATGAAACAAAGAAATAGAAAATCTGTTCTATGAGTAGAACTTTGGAGCCCTTTGGCTAAACTTTTAATCTGATTGAAAGTTTGTGCACAGGGTTAATAATATAATTGCACTACCTTATTTTAGAGGGTTTGACCTTTTGGCAGATTCTTCAATTCCCCAATTTTATTTATCATTTCCAGCTTCATAACCTTTATTAACTTCATTAATCTTCTCATTAACCTTCGTCCTTTTGTAGTCACTGGAACATTAAGCCGCCATCATGTTTAGAACCTTTAGGACATTTCGGTTCTAATGCATATGTTCTTTTGCCGAAGGAGCAGCGCAGCCGTCAAGGGGACGATAACCAACTTCAGAAGGTTTTGGAGGAGAGCAGGAGAGAGAGTGAATCCGGACGAGGGGAGGTAAGAGAGGAGTAAAGCAGGGGGTTTGGATATATTATGTAGTGTAAATGTAGAAAGCTGTAAAAGAAGAAGGAGAGCTGTCAGATGAGTCCAGAATGTAGTTGTTTTGATAATAACTGATAACTTTTGCAATTAAGTTATGATCAAATTAATTTACAAAATGCAGGTCATCTCCAAAATATCAGTATGGTATGTAGCAGCCCTCCACCAACCAGGAACTTTGGTAATGGTCCTCAACCAAACAACAGTAATTAAAGAATTCCTCATCCAATGGGAAACTTTGCTGGCATTCTTGAACTAATCTTAAGCCCCTGTAGCAACCATGAACCAATAAAAAAAGACCCTGTAGAAATCCTCAACCAATCAGAAGCCTCTATAGCAATTCTCAACCAATTAACCAATCTAAAGTTTCTCTAGCAGTAACTGTGATTAAGACACTCCTTAACCAATCAGAAGCTTGTCCAGGAGACCTGAACCTATCATGAGCATGGTAGCAATCATGAACTAATAAAAAAAACCCTGTAGAAGACCTGAACCAATCAGAAGCCGCCATAGCAATCCACAACCAATCAGAAGCCTTTATGGCAGTACTGAACAAATCAGAAGCTTTTCTAGCGGTCATGAATTAATCAAAAGCCTCTACAGCAGTTCTCAACCACTCAACTAATCTGAAGCTTCTCTATGAGACCTGAACCAATCTTAAGCCCCGGTAGAAACCATGAACTAATAAAAAGACCCTGCAGAAGACCTTAACCAATCAGAAGCCTCTATAGCAGTTCTCAACAAAATCTGAAGGTTCTCTAGCAGTAACTGTGATTAAGGCACTCCACAACTAATCGGAAGCTTCTTTAGGAGACCTGAACCAATCAGAAGCCTTTAAAGCAGTCCTGAATCAATCAACCAATCAGAAGATTCCCTAGCAATAACAACCTATTAACCACTCAGAAGCTTCTACATAATTGACAATTGCCGGAATAACTGTTACCGCTGGGGAGGCTTCGGATTCAGGCTTGAGCCCCTATAGCAACCATGCACCAATGAAAATACCCTGTAGAAGTCCTCAACCAGGTAGAGTTCTGATTGGTACAGTACTGCTCAAGGATCTGATTGGCTGAGGAATGTTATAAAGGCTTCTAAGTTTCAGTCTAAGCTGAATATGATTACCTGTGTAATGATCTCATTCTCCGTCCAGTCAGCCATGATTGATCTGGTGGATATATTCGGCCCCTCATCTGAACCCCCACCTAATGATGACCCCTGGGATGCCCAGCCCACTTGCCCAGTGACCTCTGACCCCTGGGATTCTGTAGGTCAGTGACCAATGTGTAATTCAAATTTCCCCACTTTTCTTAAGTTTACAAATCAGCCAAGATTGAATAGCATTTGCTCTGTGGTGGTCCTGTGGGGGTCCTAAACAAAGATTATATGATTATATGATATTGACCTCTGTTGCTCTCTCGTTCCTCTCAGCTGTGGTGAAGTCCAGCACTCCTGTAGTTGGCAGCCCTTGGATGGCCCGCCCCTCCTCTAGTAGCCCCTCCCATCCATGGGGTACCACCAAGTCACCTCCAGACCCCTGGGGTGCTCAACCCACTAACCCCAGCCCCAAACCCACAGAGCAAACATGGAGGAGTCCAGCACGACCAGGTAACCCCAAAACACACACACACACACACACACACACACACACACACACACACACACACACATATATATATATATATATATATATATATATATATATATATATATATATATATATATATATATATATATACACAGACACACACATTCATATATATAAGACATATACAAGTCCTGCACAGTGGTCAGAGGGATTTTAAGCCATTCTTCTTGCAGGATAGTGTTCAGGTCACTACGTGATGCTGGTGGAGAAAAACGTTTCCTGACTCACTCCTCCAAAACACCCCAAAGTGGCTCAATGATATTTAGATCTGGTGACTGTGCAGGTCATGGAAGATGTTCAACTTCACCTTCATGTTCATCAAACCAATCTTTCACCAGTCTTGCTGTGTGTATTAGTGCATCGTCATCCTGATACACGGCACCACCTTCAGGATACAATGTTTGAACCATTGGATGCACATGGTCCTCCAGAATGGTTCGGTAGTCCTTGGCAGTGACGCGCCCATCTAGCACAAGTATTGGGCCAAGGGAACGCCATGATATGACAGCCCAAACCATCACTGATCCACCCCCATGCTTCACTCTGGGCATGCAACAGTCTGGGTGGTCCGCTTCTTTGGGGCTTCTCCACACCGTAACTCTCCCGGATGTGGGGAAAACAGTAAAGGTGGATCATCAGAGAACAGTACATGTTTCACATTGTCCACAGCCCAAGATTTGATCTCCTTGCACCATTGAAACTGACGTTTGGCATTGGCACGAGTGACCAAAGGAGAACTGTGCTCTTACCTGCTAACTGAACTTCACACTCTGCTCTTACTGGTGCAATGTGCAATTAATGAAGATTGGACACCAGATTGGTCCAATTTAGCCATGAAACCTCCCACACTACAATCACAGGTGTTTCAGTTTCATTGTCCCTGTGTATATATATATATATATATATATATATATATATATATATATATATATATATATATATATATATATATATATATATATATATATATATATATATACACACAGTACCAGACAGTAGTAAACAGCGTATGAGTGTCAGTAAACATTGGATATATAGGGAAATAATTGTGTTGGAAAAGCTTGCAGGTAATGTTTACCTGACGCTGTGTGTGTGTGTGTGTGTGTGTGTGTGTGTGTGTGTGTGTAGCCTCAGTTGTAATCGACCCGTTCTCCATTCGAGAGGAAGAGGAGGAGGATGAGGAGGAGCTGAGAGAGCAGGAGCCACAAGAGGAAAGTACTGAGAGAAGAGAGGAGGGGCCTAACAGGGTGTTCAGTCCACGCTGTGACAGTCCAGCAGGTACACCTGGGTTCACATACCAACTACTGACCAGTTCTGATATAACAGCTAACATCCTGTAACACTTCAGCGTTCATAAAGCTACAATAAATAAGCCAGCCCAGACATCACCTCACAGTAAGATGATCTGGGTTGGATTCCCGGTCCGGGTGGTTCTGTGTGGAGTGTGTATGTTCTCTCTGTGCTTGAGTGGGTTCCTCCGGGTCCTCCGGTTTCCTCCCACAGTCCAAACACATGCATGTTAGGATCCTCACTCTAAACTGCCCGTAGGTGTGAGTGTGTGTGAGTGAGTGTTGACCATATGTTGGACTGGAGATGATGGATGGATGGACTTTGTAGATTAGTGTACAGCCTAGAGACTCAAGTAACATCATGACAATCCTTTGGACCATTTCATTTGGTGTACTCTTAATATTCCACAAAGCATCACACAGCAAAGGACGGAGGAGACACTCGTATCTGGAATTGTTTGGAAGCCAAATATTAATACATCATTTCTAAAATCTGAATCTAAAAACAAAGTAAACGAATATCCACCAAAATATTTTGGTCATACTTTATTTTGTAGATAGTATATAGATGGTATATGGTCATAGTACATTAGAAGTAGGTTTAGTGTTAGTAGTGTTTAGTTCGAATTAGAATTGGATTTAATATTTAATATTTTGGTATATAAAATGTATACATTAGACAACAAATGATAGCTTGATATTACATATTTTATTAATTATCAGTTATTATTAATGATTAGTGATTTAATACTTCCACATATGCCCAAACAAAGCAGAAGAAATTCATTTTCCGCATCACAACCTTTGCAGTGTTATATAATAAAACCCTCACATGAGTTTATTGGTTTTATATCGTTGCTGTCCAATAAAAAAACATTAATATAACCATTGTAACTTTACAGGAGAGAACAAAAACCTACTTTACTTTCAATGTAAGTCAATGGAACCAGAATTTTTTCCAAGCTATTTTGGAGCACTTCTTTTGGTTTATTCTTTATGATTTTACATTTTTCACACAATGTAAACAACCATTGGCATGTTTAAAAAATGTGGAGAATTTGAAACCAACAAAAAAGGATATACATGTTTTTCATTGGACAGCAAAGATATATATTTGCTGAAATATTACCTGAGGCTTGGTTTCTCTGTTTCAAAGAAAAAAAAAAACTTTTTCACTAAACAGTTTCCTAAAGCAGTCACATGATAAATGATTATAGACATGGCAATGCTCTTCTGTTGTTACACAGTTATTACATGTTTATTGCTTGTTTATTACGTTCCTGAAAGTGAAAACAATGAAATGATTCAGATTCTGATTAAAATAGTGAATCAGAACTGATTCTATTCTTTGACTCTTTGATTCTTAACTGCTTTTGATTCTGATTTTGAGCTGATTCTGATTCTGAATGGTTAAATGATTCCGATTCTAATTGTGAATTGATTATCATTCTCAGATGCCGATCCGTTTGCCGAGTTAGTGGTCGGGGGGCAGGTGAATGGTAGAGTTGAGGACAGCCCAGTGACCTTTGACCTTTCTCGTCTGGGCCCACCTCTGGAGTCGCTGACCCCTAGGATGTGCCGGACGCCGGAAGCCTTTCTGGGCCCCACCGCCGCCTCCCTAGTCAACCTGGACGCGCTGATCCCTACAAACCCCCCTGCCAAGAGCAAAAACCCCTTCCTCTCAGGTTACTCCCTCCCTCGTCCTCTTGGACTCCCACTTGAGTATGTTCCTGTCGTCCTGTCCTGATCGTAACCCCTCGTGTTCTCTCGTTTCTGCCTCTCCTTTCTCCAGGTTTGAGCACTCCTTCGCCCACGAACCCATTCCACTGTGAGCAGCCCCGACTGACTCTCAACCAGATGCGTCCGAGCTCCACCTCCCCCCAGCCTCCTCATACTCTTCCTCACACTCTGTCCTACAGCGCCTCCCTTCCCCTCCCCCTACAGCAGCAGCAGCGTCCCTCGCTGCCCTCGTCCTTCACCCAGCCCCACCATGGCTTGCTGGAGATGCCCAGCAACCTGCCCCAGCCCCTGTTGCCCCTGTCCCCGACGCCAGCCCCTCAACTGCAGAGCCACAGTCACAACCCTTTCCTCTGAGAAGAATGTAGATCAGGATCACGGCGGTTCACACCCGTACTGATTCTGATTCTGAACTCACTTCCTGCCTCTATAGGGCCCTTCCTCTGACCTGGATAAGAATCGTGTCTCTTCACACTTACTCTGGACCACAACTACAGCCCGTCCGGAACAGAATCAAGTCCGTTCACACCTGTTCTGGATCTGAACCAGTCTGGATTGGAATCCCGTGTTCACACTTGTGCTGCTTAGAACTGAATGGTACCAACCTCAGCTCCAGAGCCACATGGATGAGGACCTCTTTTGAGGACAGGAAGAAAGAAAGCCTGGTCAGAAACAGTCTGGATCAGAATCTTGCGTTCACAACTATTCTGCTTTCAAGCTGAACCCTGTCCCCACCAATCCAGATCTGTGTCCCATCAGTTCGTTGCCCATTCTGCTTTCGAACTAAGCTACAGAGTCAGCTGGCCCTAACATGGATCCCACACTGGAATATGCACTGAAACCGGATTCTACCTTGCCATTCTACTTCAGGATAACCAAACTGATCTAGATCTCATACAGCTCTATCTACACGTGACTAAGGGATGCTCTCGGGTAATCACTGCTACCAGATACTCAATCTGGATCGGAATCATTTCTGTTCACGCAGACTCAGGGTGATTTGAAACTCTTGGGATGTGACCTTTTCCACCAGGGCATGGCACAACTACTAATCGGAACCCAGAACTGTCTGTACCCCGATCCAGAACCATGAAAGTAGTAGGGGTTCCTTGAATGAAAGTGATTTGGGATGACTGCATGACCAATATGTCCAGAATATGCATATGTTCTGGTTCTATACTGTTGGTTGGCAGAAAAGGTAATTACAGATCTGCTATGGTTCAGGCAGGATTGTACCCATACCTTACCATACAGTGCCACCTGGTGGAGAATGACACATGGTCAACTAGTTTTATAGGGCCAGGTCTCAGCTTGTAATGAGAACGCAAGTCTGGGGAACACTTGTTAAACTTTCTGTGCTGGTTTGTGGCAAGACGTTCACAAACAGGGGTACACTGGAGGTCTGCATTCCCACATTGCTTCCACAGGACCGGCACCAATCACAATATCTTGCATGTCATACACAGGGGTAGACCGTTAGCAAGACCACATATAGAGTACTGTGCAAAAGTTTAAGGCACCTGGTGAGAGTATTTACCAACAGGAAGCTTTTGTTTACTCAGTAAACACTTTATTATTTAAATATAAAACAGTATTAATAGAGTAAGTAGTGCTTTTACATACGCCAGTGTGTTTATTTAACTCTTTCCAAGCTTCTCCTTCCATAAACAACCCAGTATTATTTACAGTTCTCATCTTATACCTGCTTTGACTGCTCAGTACTTCATTAAGCTAAATCAAGATTACTGCTGAAGGAACTGAATACATTCATACAATATCTGGGGCGTCCAGGAGAAATCTGGAACCTAACTTTGTTCTTCAAACTGGAGCTCAAGATCTGATCTACTTCTCTCACAATAAGATATTCATGTTACTTTTGTATTGTATGTATGATTATTTACATCTGCTCTAATCAGATCTGGTGGTGAAAATACACTTATTGATCAGATAAAGACTTTTAAACTATCAGCTCAGGTGTCTAAGACTTTTGCACAGCAGTGTATATGTAGAAATCAAGCAATAAATAGCATAAGGGTGAAATACATTTATTCTGAATAGTTTCGAAGCAGCATAGGTGTGTGCTACAGAAACTGCAGAGCCTATAAGTCTGTATGTTCTGTGAAATGATATGATGGAGCTCTTCTATATGGCCAGTAGGGGGCAAACCTTCTCAGCAACTCTCCCTTCAAACTCATTCATTTTAAAGGAGCTCAGTGCTGAAAAGTGCAAATTTACAAAAACATAACACAGGGTCAAAGAACCCCATTGTATTTTTTGTGGCTGGACAGAAGTAGGCCCGAATGTATACTTTGTGGGTGGGAGCAAAATCTGTCCCATGCAGACCACTACACCACCATAGTAACCACTACACCACCATAGTAACCACTACACCACTGTAGTAACCACTATACCACCTTACTAACCACTACACCACCTTACTAACCACTACACCACCATACTAACCACTACACCACCATACTAACCACTACACCACCACACTAACCACTACATCACCGTACTAACCACTACACCACCATACTAACCACTACACCACCGTACTAACCACTACACCACCATACTAACCACTACACCACCGTACTGACCACTACACCACCATACTAACCACTACATCACCATACTAACCACTACACCACCATACTAACCACTATACCACCGTACTAACCACTACACCACAGTACTAACCACTACACCACCATACTAACCACTACACCACCGTACTAACCACTACACCACCATACTAACCACTACATCACCATACTAACCACTACACCACCATACTAACCACTACACCACCGTACTAACCACTACACCACCGTACTTACCACTACACCACCATACTAACCACTACACCACCGTACTAACCACTACACCACCATACTAACCACTACACCACCATACTAACCACTACACCACCGTACTAACCACTACACCACCATACTAACCACTACACCACCGTACTAACCACTACACCACCGTACTAACCACTACACCACCGTACTAACCACTACACCACCGTACTTACCACTACACCACCATACTAACCACTACACCACCGTACTAACCACTACACCACCATACTAACCACTACACCACCATACTAACCACTACACCACCGTACTAACCACTACACCACCATACTGACCACTACACCACCATACTAACCACTACACCACCGTACTAACCACTACACCACCGTACTAACCACTACACCACCATACTAACCACTACACCACCGTACTTACCACTACACCACCGTACTTACCACTACACCACCATACTAACCACTACACCACCGTACTAACCACTACACCACCATACTAACCACTACACCACCATACTAACCACTACACCACCATACTAACCACTACACCACCTTACTAACCACTACACCACCATACTAACCACTACACCACCGTACTAACCACTACACCACCATACTAACCACTACACCACCGTACTTACCACTACACCACCATACTAACCACTACACCACCGTACTAACCACTACAACACCATACTAACCACTACACCACCTTACTAACCACTACACCACCATACTAACCACTACACCACCATACTAACCACTACACCACGATGCGGACGTGCATAAATCCAACCATGCTAAATTATATTACATCAGTATTCTTGTTGACAAGCATACAACATTACTTTGAGCTCCAGCTTCATAAAGTCATTGGTTTACACTCCCGCCTATTTAGTTCTGTGTGCTGTGTTCCTTAGACGTTCTCATTACAAGGTCACACCTGGTCCCACAAGCTGATAGTCATTTACTCGATTTGAAGATGATCAACTCAGTATTTACTGAAATCACTAAGTTTAAATGGCCAGTTTTAAAGTTGGATCTTGACTTTGACTGTACGGCAGCAGATCAATGAGTATTAACACTTCACTACTTAGCATGTTGCTTATGAACACCGAGAGGGGCTTCAGCTGTCACTCACCATGACTCCGCCCTCGTGCAACTCCAAGGACCTGACACCTGAGCTGTCAATCTAAAGGACATCCCCCTTTCAGACCTTGAGTGGGCGGGGCTGAGCTGGTAAAGGGGGGGTGGAAGCAACATTTCAGGAATACTGACACAAACTGAATCATTACCGAGAATGAATGCACCGCTACTGTAACTCCTCGTCCTCCTCCAAGCTTCCTCGCTTTCTGTTGCCTTTTGTCTTTCGGCTGCTGTGCGTGTGTGAAACTCGCCTATTCAGGGTCCAGCACTGATTGTAACCCCCGTCTCTCCTTCACAGAACCACAGTGCATTCTGGGCTGGCTCTACTTTTTTTTTTTCTGTTTGGACCTCAGGAGCCCCGCCCTCCAAAATCTGCACAACCAATGAACTGCTCACAAACAACCGTCTGTCTTTAGAAGGGTTTTGTAAACCAGTGGTTCCCATCTCTGGTCCTGGAGGTGACCTGTCCTGCATATTGTGGTGTTTGATCAGCTCTTAACAGCTAATCTAACTAACCATCTTGAGTCCTGAGTTAAAGTGGGTGTGTTTATAGCTGGTGGTCCACAGTTCCTCATATTAGAAATATTAAGAATTTTAATAAAAAGGTAAAGTTGGGTCCATTTTATTAAGGTAGCCCCCAACCAGACTATCTACAGATGTTCATATTTGAATATACTGGTGACATACAGTAAACAGTGCCCTGTTAGTACAACCTATAAAAATAATTTTATATGGTAACAAGGAATTAAACTAATTTTATACAACCTTAATATTACATTTTAAAGATTGATTCTTTCAAAGTTATTGTATGTGTTGACACAACTGTTTCTTACTACATAAAGTAAAGCTTTTTAAATTGCAGGCTTAAGACCAGGCCTAACATTAAGATTAGACTTTGGACTGAAGTAAAATGAAAATTACACTGTAAAAAAAATGGCAACTTAAAAAACCAATACCTTATGCAGTAACAAGCAAATAAAATAGTTCTATTAAAATAAATACATGTTTGATTTGATTAACGATTTATTTGAATTCTATGTTTTCAGTTTTTATGTTAGACAGGCAAAGAGGTTTTTTACAGTGTAGAGTGAATTTGATAGATATTTAATTCAATGAAAGCTAAACACACTACAGGCATGTGCAAAGTATCTACAATGGGATATCCAAAAAAAAAAAATACTACCGTAAAATAAATGAATAGTAAAAAAATCCCAAGTAAATTTAATGGAATGGACCATTTTACTAATATCAGTTTAATTCTATCTGACTTAAAATTTTATTGTGAAATTGAAATTGTAATTTTATGCCTATAAATGTACTTCATACTAGTGAAATTCGAATCGTTACATAATAGTTACAAAAATTCAGTTCTTACATGTAAAAGTTGAAAGTTTAGTTTTCAAAATTTATGCTAAACTAGTGTATTTTTTCACATGGCACATCTTACTTTTTTAGATTTTTACTTATTCCTGATAACATTTTGCATTCAAAGCTAAAACCCTAACATTCGGGCCTGTAAAAGTGTAGTTGTCAGTTAACAGTCATATAATTAACTGCCATTGGCAATTTAATTAGTGTTTTGGGTTCATCATATGCGAAACCTAAAGCAAAAACTCAGACTGGGTTGGGGTTAGCAGTTAAACAAGTTTATCACAACTCTAAAAACCACTTTAAAGAATTATATTTTTCAAACTACTTTTTACATAAAATAAAACTAGTTCAATAACTAGTTACCGCATTACGTATTTTTTTTATAGGCTCTACCAACAAAGCACTTTCTACTTTCTACAGTGTAAAGCTGTTAAAATGTTACTGAAGTATACTTTATTAAGGTGTTATAGCACCAGTCAGAACTTTTCTTGATTTTATAAAACCTGATAAATTTGTCTATATAAATATATTTAGTCTTTCTATACAAGTGCTTAACTCAACCAAAACGGTTCCAACTTACTAGACATTATTATTATGAACATATAAACGTATGAGATAACAAAAGTAATTTTTATCAGCTCAAATGATTGCAATTATTATCATTTAATAATTGTTGTTTTTATGATATATATATATATATATATATATATATATATATATATATATATATATATATATATATATATATATATATATATACAGGAGCCGACAGCCTCCAGGACCAGACCTGAGAAGCTCTGTTGTGTAGGTGAAGATGCAGGTATAATAGATAAATAATAGCAACAAAATTAATTTCTGTTGAGATGGACAGACTGGTCATATATTGTAATGCTGAACTATCCTATGCTGTTGTTCTTCTGTTGAAGACGATGTTAATTTATTGATAAATACCAGCTTTATTGTGTAATGGCCATTAATGAATATGAGAAATACGAAAGTTTAGTGTGTCCTATAAGGCAAATACATCCAGGTTAACCGTTAATGTATTATGATACGAATAATATATACCAGTATATCGACGAGCACCAATAAATGAATGTCATTTTAATTTAATTGATGCTTAGATGTCATTACTCCATGCATTGGTATAGTGTTTGTTTGTTTGTTTGTTTGTTTGTTTTTTAAACTCTGGTCCAGCACTTGTCAATGTCAAGCTCATTAACAGCCCATACCTGAGATAAGGCAGGTGAGTTAAAGAGGAATAAAGTGCAGAGCAGTGGGCCTCCAGGAAACCCTGGTATAGAATAGCAACACACCTGAGCCAAATAAGCAACTCCTAATTACATGCCTCAGCAGCTGGTGTAGAACAAAAACATGGACTGGCTTGGGGACCGAGTTGGGGAATCTCCTAACATGAGATGGCGCTAATAGATAAACGCACCTGCCCGTCTAAGACAGAGAGACGTACGGTGAAGAGATTAGCGATCTAATCTTTTCTTAAATGACTGCATGCATTGTTTGGGCAAAGGTGTACAGTTAGAGAGAGAGTGGGGCTGAAACTCAACGGTCATGCAGCCCAGCATGTCTGTACCTGCTCGCTGTGATGACTGTTCACGGTTTAGCAGGTTTCAGATGCACCTGCTAATCTGCCTGTGTGTGTGCAAAGCACACGGCGCTCTCTGTTTGGTGAGGGACGTGTACCGCTCAGACAGTTATGATGGAAACGGCTAAATTAAGTGGTCGTCCTTAGCAAGAAGTGCTTAACTGAATTAAAAACTCCTCTTTTTTAATAACAGTATCAGAATCTTCAATGATATAATATTTATTTATTTAAAAAAATAAAAAAGCAAAGGGTTACACAGGTCCTTATCATTTGTAATACTCATATATTGGTTTGTATAGCATAATAAGCTCCAGTTGTCCATACCTTCCATGCCTGATAAAGTCAGATAACATGTTCTAGCGCCAGTGACGAAACTCAAGGCCAGAACAACAAAACAAAGGATTGATTTAAAGAGACTAACAGCGAACCCTTTTCCTCAGAATGCGGTTACTAGGAGCTGGGTCTTGTCTTCTCTTTGCTTTCTGCTTCCCACCTCTTTCTGCCTCCATCTTAGATTTGTTTGGAATGACTGTAGCCTCTTTAGCGTAAGTTGACCTGGGGCAGGTGGCATCTGTGGCAGATTCAGGTTGGGAAAGATCAAAAACGTTTGTTTTGGAAGTTGCAGAGCTGCCTGAAGCAGTTTCGACAGTTTCTTGGGGCGCAGTTTTGTTTTTGGTGGTATCTGTTGGACCACTGCCTGTAGAACTCTTCAAAGCTGGAGCGTAGATGGTTAGATCATTGTTAGTGTTGGCGTACTGTCCGCTGGTCTCTGAGTGTCGCATTTGGTCTGGCACACTACACTGTGCCAGCTGGCACAATGCAAAAGCAGCCGTTTGTTTCTGCTCATCTGTGGGATCATCTAGATCTTGAGGTAGATTAGTGTCCACGGTGGCTTGGGGGACCTCCTCCATGTGTCGAGGACTTTGCGACTGGGTTTGTGAGGCAGGGGTGCTGGAGCATGTTTTAAGAGAAAGGTTCAGAGGAATCTCAAGAGAGTTCTCCCTTGTCTTGGGATGGGCTGATGCCGTCAGTCGTACCTGCTCTCTTTTAGAGAGGTTCAGAGGAGGTGTCTCTTCTTCTGTTGGGGTTGGTGTTAAACTGTTGGCAGAGTAAAAGAAAGATGTATTAGCATTTTTTGGGCAGTGCTTTTCAGCATGTAGTGGTCCCTAACACTGGTCCTGGACTACCCCTACTCGAACACACCCATCCTACCTAAGTGAGAGCTGGGAAAACACAGAAATGTAAGGGTCGGGGATGTTGCTGAAGCAATGAATGAAGTATTGCAAGCCATGGCATCTCTTACCTCTTCAGATGTTTTCTGGATTCATCTTGCACTATTCTATCTTTAGCTGGAGGTGTAGCAGCATTCCCTTCCCCTGTCTGACTGTATAGGACAGCTGTGCCACTTCCTTGCATTGCCTTCTGGGAGTTGTCGTCTTTCTGACTGTGTGTTTTCGCACTTGGCCTGTCTGGTGACCCCGCTGCAGAACAGCCAACTCTGGGACTCATCTGAACCTCTTTACTTTCTTGGCCTGCTCCGACATCAGGTTCCAGCAAGTGTCCATGGTGAAGCATGCCCCTTTGGGTCATCAGGTACTGATCAAAATAGAGATTCGAGTTGTGGAAACCATCAGGTCTTGTGTTACCCAGATATCCTCTGTGAACTTCAAGGATAGAGTGGCCCATCTGTGGGTAAGGAAGTGAAGTAAGATGGGTCTGGTCATGAGGATGGTACATGCTGTAACCTAAAGAGGGAGTTAAAGCGCACAGTCTATAATACGGGTCCATATTAGAGTATGCAGGGAGGGCGTGGACAGGTAACACTTGCCCCGGTAAGAGTGGGTGGACTCTTTGAGAGTCCAAGATGTAAGGGTGTATCTGTGGTGGAGATGGAATCTGGTTGTAGAAGTTGGCAGGAAGAATATAAGGTGAGAACGCAGAATGGACAGGGTAAAGATGAGGAGAGACCGCATAAGAAGGGTACTCCAGACCTTGGTACATAGGTTCTGTATCTTCTGGCTGCTTTTGGAGCTTGTTGTTGACAGTTTCAGGGTCAGTGAGGAATGAATGTAGAGGTTTTCGTATAGGAACTGGGTTGTACACATGAGGAATGGGATTTGGGAGGGACGTCTCTGGTTTATGAGTGCTCGATGTTGCTTCCTCTTGAAAGGGAGAAGTTGGTGAAAAAGCAGAAGACAGTGTTGTGGCGGAAGAATGTTGTCCTTCCTTTTCCCGCGATTCAGCAGCTGAAGTAAAGTGTTCTCCGCCAGTACTGGATGAAGGTACATTGGTACAGATTTTTGGGATTTGTTCCGTCGAAGATACGAAGGTCTCATTTTCAGGGGTGTTGCCCCCCTGAAACTGTTTCTGTATGGTCACATTGGCATCTTTCAGCTGTGCCTTGGAAATATCTTTCATGTCCTTAGCATCTCCACTGGAAACACTCATGGGTGTGTCTGTAGTCGCTGTTGCAGTCTGTATCTCCATGGCAGAGTTGGGGATGGGACTCTTGGCTTTCTTGGACAGCAATGAAAGAGAATTCCTGCACAGGTCGTACTTCATGTGGTTGAACAAGTGGGATTTCTCGTTGCATGTGAAAGGACACTGAAAGCAGTGATACTTGAAAGGCTTGCCAGGCGGGCGAGGGATGTAATGGGGTTTCTTGGGCTTGCGTTCCTTAGTGGGAGCACTCATTCCTATGGACTTAAACCCAAAAGATTTCTAGCTCGGGACCTGCTCTGGCCTACTATTCTGGCAAAGGACAGAATCTTCTTGGATGGATCAAGTCTAGTTTTTGAGAACAGACGTCACGTCCCCCAGATGCCTCTGAAAGAAAATAAAAGAAGAAAATGAATCATGAAAATCATGTTTACAAGATGTTCAAAAGACCTTGACGAGCTTCGAGAGAGGCCGCTGCGGTTCCCTGTGAGAGAATGTGCTGTACTGTTGAAGCCTATCGTTTGAATAATAGCTGCCTCGATCCATGACGGGTTTGAATAAAACCTGTTAACACACCTGAAACTTTAGCCGGAGGGACCGACAGTCTGCCTCAATAACTGTTGCCTGGAGCAACTCTATGACAACTACTGAGGTGAGTTTCAGCAATTATGAAAATGAGAGTCATGCCTTGTTTTGCACTTTGAATTGGGGCAAAAGGGGGTGATTTGCATAAGTGAAACCCACCCGAGGCGCGGGCAGAAGGACAGGACCGTCCACCCAGATGTCCCATAGTTTCTGTTACATGTTGTTTACTTTGGTGCATTAAGGCTAAGAGGCTTGTTATGAAAGTATTTGAGATTTACTGCAACTCTAATTACATTTTAAATTTATTTATGTTCCGGATCCTGAACTAAATATCAGCTGCAACAGGCAAAGTTAACGCTTCACTCTTCAAAGTTAGATTTAAGCATGGCCACCTATACCAATATAAAATATGTGAGGACCTAATTTGCAGTCCCTAATTTTTAATATCTTCTTATGACTCCGGTCTTTCAAAAGATCTTTAGTGATGTTTTGCTCCCTCGTTTCTGGCGTTCCATGCCCCACCCCAGTCGTCTCTGTCGCAACAAGTAGTCAGTCAAGTTGCCCCAGACGCCACTTAAGTAGTAGTCGCAGTGATGCCTCTTTCTGTGAGGAGAAAGAGGTGCTAAATCTCGGGCGGAGTGATTAGGAAAGGAAGGTTTTCTGCCTTGGGTGTGACCCACCGACACTAGAGATACTTTCTTCCTTTTATATTTAATGATAAGTTTCACTCTTGAATGTATAGATATACCCAGATCACCTCCCCTAAGTATCTAGGTATGCTTTGTCCAGACAGAGATTGATATTAATTACCCTGCGGTAGTTTCACTGTTATGTAGTTTCACTGACCAGAGTAAAATTGAGTAAAATTAATTGAAATGCTTCTCTACTTATGATTATCAAAGTTAAAAGTCCCGACGTCTAAGACAAGTGTTTAGAGATAGGATACAGAGGATGTGTTCACAAGTCTCAGCGGATAAAATCTTCTGAAATAGGACATAAGCGTTATGCTTGTGTTTGGTCTGGCCCAGTATGTGGATGGGTACTCAGCCCAGATCTGGCCCACATACTGTAAAGTGAGTGGAACTAATGGATGTAGCCCAAATATGGCCACATTTTATTGTTAGTCTGAAACAATCACACCAGGATTGGCCCAGAAATTTACACAAAAGGTAAAACCATATGAACCTGGTAGTGAATGAGCATGTAAGCCAGAATCAGCTCAAAACCCTTTGATTTCTGGCAACTTTTTAAGATTAACTGTTATTCTTTAAAATTCATCTTAAGAGGATTCTCAAGCCTGAATGAAACTAACATAATTCTTAAGAACAATGCATTGAAAATGTTTCAAAATATTTGTTTAACCTCACTAAAATCTTCACAACAATAAGTGGTGACCAGTGTCTAGAACTATGATTTGTAATGAGCTGCATCAAATGAAACCATTGCAATGGAATTATATTTCACCCTCAGTTCTGTTTGCTAGCATTTCTGATTTTTTGGCCATTTTGCTGCACTCAAGCGATCAGTGGAGTAAAAAATGTTTCTCAACACATTTGCATATGTTGAGCTGTAAACTCACATCTGTATTATGTAACAACATAATACAGATCCTATATAAGAACAATACTGACTGCTTACATTATTGCATATGTAAAAATGTATCAAACTTTTGTAGTATTTGTTTAACATTTCTTCAGATGTTTTCATAATTCCAACCACTGCTGTTTGACCACAAAGTCAATCTCATGTCATTGTAGTACACAATATTTGTACACTTATATGTTTACACAAATGCAATAAGGATTGTTATAACACCTACCTCCCGAGTGGTCCTGTCATCTATCCTCATATCAACTTCTGTTATTCCCCTTCAGTCTTTCAGACAGACTCCATCTGTTCTCTACCTGCTCACCAATCACCATATACAACTCACCTGTCCTCTTTTAGTCTCTCTGTCCTCTTTTAGTCACTCTCTCTCTCTCTCTCTCTCTCTCTCGCTCTCTCTCTCTCGACTGGCACAACCTGCTCTGGCTGCCTAAGAAGTTACATATATATATGTGTGTGTGTGTGGATGGGTGTGGGTGTGTGGATGGGGGTGGGTGTGGAAGGGGGTGTGGCTTAAGAAGAGTTTGGAGAGCCCTTGGGCTACATGGACACACCTGATATAAAACGAGCCTGTAGGTAAGCCTACACAGCAAACACACACAATCATTAGATGCAAATCCAGCCTACAGGTGCAGTACAGAACTCAAACACACACACACATATATACACATTATTAACCCTGCAACCTGCCTTTAAAACATACTCAGATATTATTATGATCCATAATTTAAACTGTTCATTACCCACTATTAATTATTCAGTAACTACTATAAATTATTCAGTAACTACTATTAATTGTTCAGAAACTACTATTATTTATTCAGTATCTTCTATTAATTATTCAGTAACTACTATTAATTATTCATTTTCTACTATTAATTATTCAGTATCTACAATTAATTATTCAGTAACTACTATTAATTATTCAGTATCTACTATTAATTATTCAGTATCTACTATTAATTATTCAGGACATACAATTAATTATTCAGTACATACAAAAAACTATTCAGTATCTACTATTTTTTATTCAGTACATACATTAGATTATTCAGTATTTACTATTAATTATTCAGTATCTACAGCAAATTATTTAATCCTACTAAAAATTACTTAGTAACTACTATGAATTATTCAGTAACTACTATTAATTATTCAGTATCTACAGCAAATTATTCAGTACTATTATAAATTATTTAGTATCTGCTATGAATTATTCAGTAACCACTATAAATTATTCAGTATCTACTATTATTCAGTATCTACTATTAATTATTCAGCACTACTATAAATTACTTACTATCTCCTATGAATAATTCTGTAACTACTATAAATTATTAAGTAACTTCTATGAATAATTCAGTAACTACTATAAATTGTTCAGTAACCACTATTAATTATTAAGTATTACTATAAATTATTTAGTATCTGCTGTAGATAATTCTGTAACTACTATAAATTGTTCAGTAACCACTATTAATTATTAAGTATTACTATAAATTATTTAGTATCTGCTATAGATAATTCAGTAACCACTATAAATTATTCAGTATCTAATATTAATTATTCAGTACTACTATAAATTATTTATTATCTCCTATAAATAATTCAGTAACTACTATAAATTATTCAGTAACTCCTATTAATTATTGAAAATCTACTATAAATTATTGAGTACTACTATAAATGATTCAGTATATGCTATGAATAATTCAGTAACTTCTATAAATTATTCATTATCTATGGTATATTAATAAGTATTGGGTATGAATTCATCAGTGACTATGGAACATTATTCAGTAAACACACTTATGCAATTACAACAAAGTATTCAGTAACAAATAAATAGTTATATAAATAATATCTAAATTGTTTAGGATTTATTATAAATTATTAATTGTACACATATATAGTCTTTTAGGGTTTATTTATCTTATTTATCTGTAGAGATATTCAGTCTTAGTGTTATACAGAGTCTTATAGGGTTCATTTATCTTATTTATCTGTGGAGATATCCAGTCTTAGTGTTATCGAGAGTCTTATAGGGTTCATTTATCTTATTTATCTGTGGAGATATCCAGTCTTAGTGTTATAGAGAGTCTTATAGGGTTTATTTATCTTATTTAGCTGTAGAGATATCCAGTCTTAGTGTTATAGAGAGACTTATAGGGTTTATTTATCTTATTTATCCTTAATGATATCCAGTCTTAGTGTTAAAGAGAGTCTTATAGGGTTTATTTATCTTATTTATCTGTAGAGATATCATGTCTTGGTGTTATAGAGAGTCTTATAGATTGTATAGGTTCCAAAGAAACATATATAAAGTTAAAATGACACTGTTTTGTTAATTTATGATTTGCTGAAGAAGAACCAAAGAAAGCAAATCCTACTGTGCTGAACTGCATATCATCATACTCTGTGTGTTGTATCAGATTGATATGTGTTGTGTTGTATCACACTGCATCACAATTGGGGTGAATCATATCGCATCACATGAGTGGTCAGCTCACTGGCAGTGAATGTAGATGTGTATTGTGTCAGTGATGTAGATACTCATCTCTATCTGTTATTAGATTAGAGTTATTATTAATGTACTGCAGTGAGGACGTCTGCATCTACAGATGGTTTTGGAGGTTATCAGGATTGTGAATGTGTTCAGTATCACTGTAAACAATCTGAAGAGACTCCTGAGGAATTACACCTGTCACACCTCAGCACTCTCACACTCACTCACTTACTCACTCACTCACTCACACACTGACACCTGCCTGAGCCTGTCGGTCTACCTGAGACAGGTGTGTGTGTGTGTGTGTGCCAAAAAATATACAGACACTGAGAAACATGTTCACACACAGAGCTGAGTGAAACTGCTGATCTGCTGTTTGTGATTTTGTTCAGATGCGTACGCTGAAATTTCTTTCTCTGATCATGAAGATCTTTTACTGATCACTAACTCTTACTCTTATTCTCACTCTCACTCTCAGTCTCACTCTTACTGTCACTGTCTCACTCTCTTACTCTTATTACTCTTATTCTCACTCTCAGTCTCTCTCTCACTCTTACTGTCACTGTCTCACTCTCTTACTCTTATTACTCTTATTCTCACTCTCAGTCTCTCTCTCACTCTTACTGTCACTGTCTCACTCTCTTACTCTTATTACTCTTATTCTCACTCTCAGTCTCTCTCTCACTCTTACTGTCACTGTCTCACTCTCTTACTCTTATTACTCTTATTCTCACTCTCAGTCTCTCTCTCACTCTTACTGTCACTGTCTCACTCTTACTCTTATTACTCTTATTCTCACTCTCAGTCTCTCTCTCACTCTTACTGTCACTGTCTCACTCTCTTACTCTTATTACTCTTATTCTCTCTCTCTCTCTCTCTCTCTCTCATTCTCTCTCTTACTTTCATACTTTCTCTCTCATACTCTCATTCTCTCTCACTTTTACTCTCAACCCCGGATTAAACCCCGGATGCTCTGATTCACCTTCTCCACCAGAGTAGAAATTAGCTGGCACTTCTCACAGACTGACCCACCGTTATTATCACTAGTGGTGGGGAGAGGACTAGCACTATACATTCCACACTCCACACAAGCAAACACAGCCATAGTATAAAGTGCTCGCCATGCAGGTTTGACCTCACAGCCAAGGCCAAAGTGTTTCCTCCAGGGGGCGTCCACCAGCCGGACAGTTCTGTCTGGTGGAGTGCCTTCACACACCCCCTGTACAAGACCCTGGCATGTGAACAGTCAAACCGCATGGCTTTTAATCCATCCAGTGCTAAAAAAGGGGCCCTCAGTATCTAAAACAGTAAAAAAGAAAAGGAGAGAGAGAGAGATGTGTGAGAGAGGGAGAGAGAGAGAGGGTATGTGTCTGTAGGTATGGTTAGAATGAAGTTCTACTTGCTTTCTGTCATTCTAAACTCGGAGTACAAACACCTCCCTGTGTCCTCCATACGGCCCTCGTCTCACGTCCAGACACGGAAACCAGTAAAAGTAACGAGGAGCAGAAAAAAGATTAAATAAACAAACTTGTTTTCTTAAACACTTAAGTAGAATTAACAGAAGCAGCTTCAGGGTTGAGTTATAAACGTGGCTGCTGCCCCCTGGTGGAGATTAGCTGCACGGCGCTGTCCTGTTCGTCTCTGTAATGCCTTTAGAAGAGTTTCAGTGTTCACAGTGTTTATTAGTTTCTAATTCACAAACTACATGTTTACGATGTAACAGATGATCACACTGAACAGTGTTTATACAAATAAACAATAAACAACACAGTTTGCTACATGCCTGTCAGCGACCAGGTGAAATATACCTGGGATAGTAACAGGTCAGCTTTGAGGACAAGGAGGCACAACAGTTAAATTTAAAGCTGGTATGGAATAATTGTTGTTGGATCCTCAGTAAGTTTTCATCTTGTTCTCAAAGGGTAAACATTAGAGACCTGCTGCCCCCTGCTGGTCAAAGCTGGTGTAACGTGTTAAGTGATAGGTCAAGTAGTGGGAGAACTGTGAGGAAGTTACACTTCATTATGGTTCCATGGGTTGAGCTTTATATATAGTTCTATTGGATGTGCTTTAGTAGAGGTATACACAGAGGGGACTTTTACTTACACAAAAGTGTTCTGAGGGCAGAACGAAAAAAGTATTGGTTCAGACCGATAACCAATCAAATTGTAGAGGAGGCGGAGTGAAAAAGGTGGGAGAGCGCAGCTGTGTGGCTGAAAAAACTAAACTTTCAGTGAAGCTAAGCATTGTTCATTATTTGTTTTAGGTGCTTTTCTGGGCTTATCTTGCTGAGCTGGCTTGAACCAAATGAGTGATCCTTTAGAAGGCTAGCTAGGTTAGCTTCTTAAGTTAATGTTTAACAGTAGTTTTACTAAAGTAGGCTAGCTATTTTGAATAATCCCTATATGCTAACATAACCTATCTAGCTTGATTTGTCAGGAAACCAACAAATAAAGCTTGCATTTGAGAGCCTAGTTAGCTAACTAAGCTAGCTATTTGTGAAGATGTTCCATTTGTTAGCTAGCTTGCTATGTTAGCTTTTTTTTAAACATGCATTGGCGGGCTTTGCAGTCTTACATTTTTTAGGGAGAGAGTTGTTCGAGTTTAACTGAGTGTAATGCACCCATAGCATAGCCAGATGGCAAGTTCATTAGCCTATAAAGTATACATAGTACTGTATACTATATACATAGTACTACATATGATTCTTCCTGATCATTGAGTACATTTATTCAATTTTAGAAAATCCATGGCCTAGCTAGCTTTTTTCATAAAAAAGTGAACACATAAGATGGTAATGACATTTGTTGATGGTAATGACAGGTTTTCAATTTCACCATCAGTATCTTTTAAATTTTTGTAGAAATTAAATATAATCAAGTCTAACAGTGTGATTGTATAATGAAATTCAAGTGAAATGGATTACTTTATTAAGTTAAGATGGCAAAAATAGCCCGCAATTGAAGAATCAACCTATTATATCTTTTCATGGGACAACACTGAAGATATCAAGTCAAGTCAAGTCAATTTTATTTATATAGCGCTTTTTACAACGATGTTGTCTCAAAGCAGCTTTACAGCTTTACAGATATGACCTCTGATACACTGTTTGCAGTTCAAACTTTGCAGTAAGTCGTTTTCTCCTTTCTTCAAATCCAAAGCTTTAACTATGTTCTTGCTGGATGACGTTGGTGTTACTGCAGCTCGTCTTTTGGTTCTTCTGAGTTCCAGAGCTCTACATTTCTGAATCTGAGCACCTTCACTGTTCTGCAGTGGAACTTCTCTACTGTGTGATGATCATGTTGGATTAACTTGGAGGTTTTCAGTGTTGAGGTGTTTTCAGATACAGCTTTCAGCATCTTCTTCTGTTCTTCTCTGTAAGATCACTTAATAACTTAATAACTGAACATCAACAACTACTGTGTGTAAACAGAAATGACTTGTTTTGATAAAACAGTTAACTTAACAGATGTTAATGAGGGACTAATTTGGAGCAGCTGTGTTAATTAATCAAATGATACATTTACATGTAGCTACCAAAACACACACCCACCCACCACTTCATCAGGACCACCTCCTCATATCAACACTCACTGCCCACTGTATCAGCTCCACTGACCAAGTAGGAGCTACACTTACAGACTGTAGTTCATCTGATTCTCTGTATACAATGTTATGGTGTTCTTCGATGACCAGGACCCCCACAGGACCCCCACAGAGCAGGCATTGAACAGTCGACATTCTGTGGACCCACTCATCCATGTGGAAGACCCTCTCAACTGATGTGGGTCTGAATCCTTTCTTGCAGATCACGTACACCACGTCACACAACTAAAAATGTCCCACACTGGTGGTAAGAGCTGGCCAAGACTTCCAAGTACTACCCTGGACCCCTAATTCCCCAGACTTCAACCCAAGTAAGCATCTGTGGGACCACCTGGATGGAGATGTTGACTCTATGGATCCTCCTCCAGGCTCCCTCCAGCAGCTGTGGGATGCACTGCAGTCAGCATGATACATCCAGATACCTGTGACCACCTACCAGGACCTTACTGAATCTCCCAGTCTGTCTAGCTGCTGTCTGTGCTGTACACGGTGGTTAACTGGTCATAATAATGTGACTCGACTATGTATTTTGGTGGTGGGTCATTCTCAGCACTGCAGTGACACTGACATGGTGGTGGTGGTGTGTTAGTGTGTGTTGTGCTGGTGTGAGTGGATCAGACACAGCAGTGCTGCTGCTGCTGGAGATATAAAGACCTCAGTGTCTCTGCTGAACTGAGAATTGTCCACCAACCAAAACTATCCAGACAGCAGTGTCCTGTGGGCAGCGTCCTGTGTCCACTGATGAAGAACTAGAGGAACACAAACTGTGCAGCAGCAGATGAGCTACTGTCTCTGACTTTACATCTACAAGGTGGACCAGCAAGTAGTAGGAGTGTCTAATAGAGTGGACAGTGAGTGGACACAGTGTTTAAACACTCCAGCAGCACTGTTGTGTCTGATCCACTTACACCAGCACCACGTCAGTGTCACTGCAGTGCATCACCCAAATAGTACCTGCTCTGTGGTGGTCCTGATCATTAGAGAACAGGGTAATAAAGTATGAAGTGCTCCTATATGGTCAGTGGAGCTGATATAATGGACAGTGAGTGGAGATATAAGGAGGTGTACCTAATAAAGTGTCAGGTTGGTGTACATGGATGGATACTGATTCTGAACACACTGAACTGAAACTGCTGGATGAATGAATTCTATGGCTCCTTTAATGTTTCTCATAGAGTCTCTATGGATGGTGTTCTGTGAGGTGATGAAATTAAGCTACAGCAGGTTGTCAGTCTGATACACATGAACTGCTCAAATCTGAGAAGTGAGGAGTAAACACAGCAGCGTCACTATGATTCACTACATGAAGACCATTAACTGTAGCCTTGTGTTGGGTGTATGTTAAGTAGTGTTAAGTGTAGGGGTAAGTATAGGGTAAATGTTAGGTAGGGTTAAGTGTAAGGTTAATGTTAGGTAGGGTTATGTGTAGGGTTAATATTAGGTAGTGTTGAGTGTAGGGTCAATGTTAATGTTAGGTTTAAGTGTAGCGTGAATATTAATGTTAGTGTTAAGTGTAGGGTTAATGTTAGGTAGTGTTAAGTGTAGGGTTACTGTTAGGTAATGCTAATTGTACGTTATTGTTAGGTAGGGTTAATGTTAGGTAGGATTAAATGTTGGGTGTATGTTAAGTAGGGTTAAGTGTAGGGTTACTGTTAGGTAATGCTAAGTGTAGGTCTAATGTTAGGTAGGGTTAATGTTAGGTAGGGTTAAATGTTGGGTATATGTTAGGTAGGGTTATGTGTAGGGTTAATATTAGGTAGTGTTAAGTGTAGGGTTAATGTTAAGGTTACTCTTTGTTAGTTGTGGTGTATGTATGTCATTTATTAATATTACTTAACGTTTAATAAAAACAGGAATTAAACTGAATATAAATTCTAATCTGTCTAAATGATTGAATTCTAAATTGAATAGGCGTCAATACCGAGACGTCTACGGAGATGCGGCAGTCGGATGATGACAGTGCTGGACCACCCTCTAGCACCCCTCTTGGTGAGTAGGAGAAACTGTTATTGTAGTACCCTGTAAACAGGGGAACAATGAAATAACAAACACTCCAGCGTCTCGTTTCTTCTACACCTTTATGTCGAATGAGTGAGGTACACATTACAGAAATGTCTCTTCTTTTTTCAAAATCTCCACATTAAACTCAGTATTTTAACCACGGTTTCTAATTCAAAAGCTCACAAATCATAAATCACAAAACAAAAATTCAACAACATAATTCTTTTTAACCTAACATTTTTAGCATTCTCATATGATGACAATATAGTTTTTAACTTTATATGAACACACACAATATTATCAATTGGCAACGGCGTGGGTGCCTTGTGGTGACTAAACATTCATATTTTATGTGTTTTTACCTGTAAACAGGGAAACAATAAAAGGACAAATACTCCAGCGTCTCGAGCATGAGCAATCGATAATCCTTTCAATCCAGTATATAAGCCACTACTAACAGAAAAAAGATAGAACAGGTTAATTTCTCACTGTACAAAACAATAGCTGGTTTTTAATCCAAAACCTTTTTAACAATTTTAACTTTTAAAACTAGCTACAATACATATAAGAAAAATCTAAGCAGTAAAGATAAAAAAATCTCACAAATTAAGAGGGTTAAAATTTGTATGACAGTCTTTTTGTTCTTTTTAAAGAGCCGATGAATTGCAGTGCTATTGCATTGACAAGTTCAACCCTCTACACACTCCCCCTCGAATTTAGACGTCGTCCCGACATCTCAATCAACTACATTTTTTCACATTTCTTTTCAATAAGTACAATATAAGATTGACTTCTACCTCAATTCACAGTCCATTGTCCTTTTTCTTCAGATCAAAAATAACCACAAACATTTCTTCTAAAGTGCAAGGTAGTCCTGCCCAAACACAAGGCACACTGTCCATGCTGGCCAAGCATGTCAGCAATTTTGTCCATGTCTGGAAATCTATTTGCACAAGACCCTATGAAACACAATTACTAATGAAATGTCTCTAGCCCTCTCACTAGTCCTTTCACTTGGCTCCTCTCTTAATACTGCAACAGTCCATAAACGTCGGCACACTTGTTGGTCATGGAGTTGTGCTCATCAGTTCTTAAACAGTCCATTCTCTCATAAAGGAGACATAAGGTTGTGCATGTGGAGGCATACACATCCATGGAGTAACTGTCTGTTCTCCACTATAACTCGCAGGGGGGTATTGGCATGAGGAGAAGTCCACAGCTCTTACATGTTGACAAGTTGGAGTTCCGGGTATGTCATAGGTAAAGCGTCTTGGTGGTCTCCTTTCTCTTCTAGGCAGCTGGAAGTCCCCTGGGTGTGGAGCAGTTTCGTTTTCTGGAGCCATGATTACAGTGGTTATATTCAAACTACGAGATTGGTCATAGCTGGTAACACCCCTTTCTGGTGTCTGCATCTGGGCTGGCACTTGGGAGGACTGGTTTACTGGGACGACTTCGGCTTTCTGGCTGGAAACTGCAAAACATTGCTGGGGTACTGGCACAGGTTGCTGTATTGTCTCTTTGATTTGTGCAATGCCCTCACTGAGACTCCTCAATTGTGATAAAATGTCTTGTTTTGTCTGTTTCTCCTTGCATTTGAGCTCAGAAGCTTCTAATTGTGCACAGCTAACGATAGCAGTGCGATCAGACCCCCATGCTTTACGTTTGTTCTGTTTTTCTGTTTCATTTGCACATGCTATATTTAGTTTCTCAAGAAGCACTTCATCTGTAATGTTTGGGTCTAAGAGATATGGCTGAAGATCCTGCTGAATTCGATCACTCTGTAACCCAGTGAGGACAGCATGAAGAAACATACTCTGAACTAAAGCAGGGTCGTACTTTAGCCCAGACTCAGCTTCTTGGGAGGCGAATAGTATTTTCTGCCTTAAGTCCAATGCGCGTATTAGAAAATTTTGTGGTGACTCTTTATTGCGCTGAACTTCAGTAGTAAGCTGTTTATACAACTCTGTTGCTCCTTTTTCCTGATAATGAGAGCGAAGAATTCGCCTGAGAGTGGGCAAAGTCAGATCTGTTTTCCCTTCCAAGTAGCTGCGCAACTGTAGCCCTGGTGTGATTGCTCTAATTACTGCGTCAATTATTTCCTGCTCTGAGTAACCCCTGGTCAGTCCGGTTTCAATCTGACGAGCAAGACTGGAAAATGATAATCTATCTCTCTGGCCAGGTTCTCCAATTTGACCAGTTATTTTAAAGTCTTTATGCCACCCAGGCTGAATGATTTGTCTTTGTTAATGCATGAAGAGTTGACAGGGTGAACTTCAGAAGTAATCTGGTTTACATTCACAACTGCTGGGCGATTGCTGTTGGAACTGGAAAGAGCAACAATTTCACTCTGTTTCAGTATTAACGACTGCTGTAGTATACTGATTTCATTTTCAAGCTTTTCTCTTTTACTGTTCACTGATTCTCCTTCAGCTTGGTTCACAACAGGAGCATCTACTAACTCGTTCAACTTCTCCCTAATGCTTAGTAGTTCGGCCATGCCACCATCCCCTAATTCCTCCCTCACTAGGTGGTTGCTCACCAGAGAGATAAGAGACAGGCGTGTATGACTGGGGAGATCCTCGCTTGGAATGGAGAAGGAACTACTGAGTAGTATGAGTTTTTCCTTGGACAATGTGCACATAATTTCAGCAATTTCTTCCTGTACCTCTTTAAACGCCTCCATTGCTGCAGTATGAGTGAACGGTATTGCTGCGACTGGACGTGAGTTTTGTACTGACCGGATTTTGCTGCCCCTAGCACACCCTGTGCCTCAAGTGCATGCACTGCTCCGTCAGCTGCCTGCTTCACTCCACCTCAATCAACTACCTCACTCTGCTGCTGGCTTGGATGTTTAATAAAGATGGGTGTGGTAAAGAAGACTGCTGCCTGGCATGGAGCTGGTTCCTCTTACACACATCCCAGCGGTGCCTCCAAATTTTTGTAGTGCCCTGTAAACAGGGAAACAATGAAATGACAAACACTCCACTCTACGTCTTCATGTCGAATGAGTGAGGTACACATTACAGAAATGTCTCCTTTTTTCAAAATCTCCACATTAAACTCAGTATTTTAACAAGTTTCTAATTCAAAAGCTCACAAATCATAAATCACAAAACAAAAATTCAACAACATAATTCTTTTTAACCTAACATTTTTAGCATTCTCATATGATAACAATATAGTTTTTGAACTTTATACGAACACACACAATATTATCAATTGGCAACAGCGTGGGTGCCTCGTGGTGACTTGCTAGCTATGGAGCTTAGCTACCTCCTGCTTGCCACCACAGACACATTTAGTTTCATTTAAAACTGTTTTCCAGAGACAAAATATAGAGAGGGTTATATACTGGATTGATCTGTTTCTCAAAATAAACATTCATGTTTTATGTGCTTTTACCTGTAAACAGGGAAATAATGAAATGACAAACACTCCAGTGTCTCGTTTCTTCTACGTCTTCATGTCGAATGAACGAAGACGCAGCGAGAGCGCCCCTTTCAGGTTGAAACAGGCATGACCAATCGATAATCCTTTCAATCCAGTATATAAGCCACTACTAACAGAAAACAAATAGAACAGATTAATTTCTCACTGTACAAAACAATAGCTGGTTTTTAATCCAAAACCTTTTTAACAATTTTAACTTTTAAAACTAGCTACAATACATAAGAAAAATCAAAACAGTAAAGATACAAAGAAACTCACAAATTTTAACCCTCTTAATTTGTATCACAGTCTTTTTGTTCTTTTCAAAGAGCCGATGAATTGCAGTGCTATTGCCTTTACACGTTCAACCCTCTACATTATCATGATGAACATCACTACATCTCTACATTAACAGAACAAGTGCTGATATTGTTCATTCTGATATGAATATTAAAGCAGGAGAACAGAGAGCTCCTGGGTCCAGTGAGCTGCTGGAGATCCTGCAGAGGGACATTGCTGGAGGGGGTAGTGCTGGACCAGCATCTGGGTGAGTAAAAGAATCAAATGTTGGATATTGTGATAATGACCCAGCTGGACAGATGTTGATATTTATTGATGTTAAAACAGAAATCCAGGCCTGTGAGCACACTGAGGAGGAGACCAGGACCGAAACGCTGCTGGAGGAACCTCCCACCAGCAGCACATCTCTGGGTGAGCAGAACAAACTATTAGCATCATGCTAACTCTGAATTGTAGAGCATTGGAGACCATTACCAGAACAAACCGGCTGCTGTTGGTCCACTCCAGCATGCAGTCCAATCCTGTTGATGTAATTAATTAAGAAGTTAATGAAGACCACCTGAACTCCATCAGGCACTAGATCAGATTTGGTGATGTCATCATTTTCTGACTTGACAAGTACCATCAGAACTGACCATAACGTTACTGAACATCTGCTGATCTTCTTAGAATCTGAATCAGGAGCTCCGGTCGTGGAGAAGGTTGAGGACACTGGGGTGGAAATTCCTGAGACCCTGGTGTCCTCCCACATGGATGACACTGTCCAGTCCTTCGGTAAGTAACGAAAATGACCTGTGGAAATATGTCAAGTATGAAAATAACACAGCTGGACGACTGACAATGTGTATTAATGTGAAAGACGACGAGAGGATGATGACAGTGGTGAGGGTGGTCTCTGCAGCAGAGGCATTCAGATACCTGCAGAAGAACATGAAGACAACTGACCTGCAGAACCTCGAGCTCCATCCGGGTGAGTAAAAGAAGGATTCACTACAAAAACTACATTCAGAAAAAAGCAAAAACATGATTATTCTAATATCTCTCAACATCTCACTCTTACTGAATATCTTCTACAGACATCAGCAAACAACACCATCGCCGTAATCGAGGCCGCCTGCCAGGTTGTCTACGTCCTACTGCAGAGACTCTCGTCCTCACCTGACCAGCACCTGAGTGAGTAAAGCACAAACACTAAATATTAAAGATGGTACTTCACAGACTTCACAGCCAACATGTCCTTGTGGGGCCCGTATGGTTCTTATCTGGCCTGTATGGGTTTCACGTGGGCTTGTAGGGGCTTTATGATTGGTGATACATGGGGCCACACTGGGTTATAACTTTTTGCCCCATTTGGGTTACAGTTGTGAGCCCCACTTAGGCTACTGTTGGGGGCCCAACTATGGGACTGTTCACATGGTTGATTGTTCACATGGGCCCATCTTGCAGTCCCGATCGGCCCTAGTTATTGGTCCACGTTGACGAACACAAACAGGACCCATATGAAGGCAATGGACAAATCTTTGTAGGCCCCAACCAGGTTGCTCCAAGGTGACCCAATCGCCAGACCATCTGCTGATACTGAGAGCTTCAATATCAGGATCAGCATCTTTACCAGGTGATGATGTAGCAGCTGAACATCTGCTGATATTTATTTTTATTAAATCAGTTACCAAGGTGCTGAGAGTCATGAGAGCCGTTCCTGAGTTTGCTGATGTAGGTTGTCTGTTAACCAAACACCTGAACAGCATCCGAGCAAACAGCAGCACAGCTCTGGTTGAGTAACAGAAACCAGAACCTGTGTTAATTCATTCTTTCTAAATGAACTAGTGAGCAACAACATCTCCAGGGCAAATATCACCACCCAGGCCTTGGATACCATCCTGGAGGAGCTGGTCACAGCGAGGGATCAGCATCTCAGTGAGTAAAGCAAATGAGCACCAGAAACTAAAGACGGAGCCCATGTGGTAACAGCTGGTGGTCTCAGACTTTAGAAGTAAGAAGTAGTAACATCAGATCAGCTGATCCTCAAGTCTTCAATATCAGTATCACCATCTTTACTAGGTTCTGTGATAAAAGACTCAGCTGAACAACTGATACTATTTATTTCTATTATATCAGTCCACGACTTCCTTCTGGAGATTCCAGGAGATTGTGGAGGTGCTGGCTCCCCTGCTGGATGCCGCTAGAACATATTACTGTGGATGTCTGGGTGAGTAGAAGAACCTAGTAGCTTGATGATCATCATAATAACTGTGAATGTCTAAAGAACTGCTAATGTTTCATCAGGATTTATTAATATTCATCTGAACTTCATCTGAATACTAATTCTGCTCAAGGTCATTTTACGAGGTGACTCTGAGCCCAGTTTGTATGTGAGCAACACAAACACCATAGTCAGGTCCAACCACAGTGATGGATCTGGACAGCTGTTGATGTTTCTTCATGTTACAGCAGGGGACCAGACCGAGAAGGTGGAGGAAGCTAGGGCTCTGGCTGAATCCACCGAACATGATGTGAAGAAGACGGAACCTATTACTGAGCCGCCTCAACCTCGGGGTGAGTAAAGAAAACAGATCTCAGATTCTGTTTACATGAACATACACTCTCAAAAATGAAGGTACTCCCTCAGATCTTGGGTTGGAGATACTGCTCTAGAGAAACTTTCACTGGTAGTGGAGCTTCTACAAGGTTCTTCATCTGTTTTACATAGAAACGTTCTTCAGTAGACCAGAAGTTCTTCTTCTACAGTAGTTACGCACTGATACTAACATGAGTGGAACTGTATTTGTAATTCACAGAGACAGAAGAAACTGGGACTGTCCTGGGGTGAGGCCTCCTCCTCGACGAACTAAACCTCCTCCACATGGACCCAGACATCCGTCCGGAGTTGAGTGGGCACAGCGGCACCATGGGCCAAGAAATCGCCCTAGAGTGCCGAAACACCAGTTACAGGAGGAGGCTGCTGATCAGTGGTGGCACAAAACCAACAGGCCCAGACACCAGATGCAGACACCGAATCCTAGAGGAGCCCCTCACTGTGCTAATGACGAGTGGGCTCCTCCACGAGGAAAGGGGGGCAGTGTTGGAGGAAGACGGAGACGTGGAGGAAGACACAGGCAGAAGAGACTGGACTGGTGGCAACACGATGAAAGATAACCATCAAACCATCAACGCCACGTACCTCAACTTCCAAAAATCACCTCAACCTCCTAAAAAAATCACCCCAACCTCGCCTGAATCATGTCAACCTCCAAAAATCACCCCAACCTTATCTAAAGCACCCCAACCTCATCTAAATCACCCCAACCTCATCTAAAATCACCCCAACCTTCTCTTCCCACACCTGCAAATATAAAAATTATTTTTAAAAAAATATTAAAATGTGTAGCACCCCTATCCCCTTATAAAGGAATATACTCCCAAGTCACCCACAACTAATAAGGGTGGGGCACGGGGTTCGATACGTACGTGTTAACTCTGACTCTAAACTCTAACTGGACTGCAGCGTAACCAAAAACAGGCATTTACAGGGTATTAAAATTCCAAATTTTCATATTTTATTGACTGCTCATTTAGGGGTTCTGTATTCTGCTCTTTCACCTTTTTTCTTCCTCAAAATACACAATGTACAGTCACACAGCTACGTAGGCAAACAATAAACTACATTTATGACCAAAAACCCAAAAACAAGGATAATGTAAATGAGAATTCACCAACGCAGTATCGCGGTAGAAACGTAAACACGCGCGCTTGTTTTAGCGACGTTGTGAGTACTTATATACGTGCTGGCACATTAACGCGTAGTCAGTAACCGCCGTTACAGGCCTGATTCGATGCTCGAGTGCGTGGAGGCCTCGAAACGATAAAAACACTGGCCGCTTTACTCAAAAAAAAAAAAAAAAAAAAAAAAAGAGTAGGGCTACAGTACCTGAAATCATGGGTGGCGTCTCACTCATGGCTCGTTACTACCATCGGTCGAGGCTTCACCTGTTCGCCCACAGTAACGCGAAGATCCTCGAGGGAGGGAGGGAGGGAGGGAGAGGGAGAGAGAGAGAGAGAGAGACACGCCGTCGATGTGCCCACAACGGAGCTTTGACGAAGAGCTTTCGGTCACAGTCTCACTAAACTTCTCGGCAGCGGTACAGCACACAGTCCCACGTTCCATGAATCCGTGCTCTGAACTGGTTTGGCTAGGCCTGCCAAACTGAAACACGAGCTAGCTGCGTGCTAGGCTCTCTAACTTTCACACTAAAAGCTAGACTACAGTCGAAAAATACACTGAACTCCACAAACAAACCCAGCTCTCTAACTGAAACCTGCTAAAGCTGCTCCCAACTTTACTTCAAATACCTTGAATTTCCAAATTACACTTTCTGTTACCACAAACTCAACCGTCTTCTCTCTACTCTTCTCTCTGCTCCCTCTCCTTTTCCGTTCTTCTCGACCTTTCTCTCCCCGCCTCTTCTACTAGAGAGCCAATCACAAAACACCATGATCTAAAACCCACGATTTCAGCCAATAAAAAGAAAAGATGGGGTATACAGACAGATGAACTGAAAGATAGGTTGCACCAAGCACATGTTAGACCTGTACATTACAACCGACCCTTGAACGTATTTTTTTTTCAAAAAAATGAACATTAATATTGAAAACAAAGACATTTTAATAAAAGAACAAACCAAGATTATTTATTTATCTACAGTTTTTTCCCAGGGGCTACATATGCTACAATTCTTTATTCTTTATTAGTGTAATACAGTGTCCAGGTGTGTTACTGAACGTTCTGCTGAGAGCCTACAGGCTTTTCTAGTGTAATACTGTGTTCAGGTATGTTACTGAACGTTCTGCTGAGGGTCTACAGGCTTTATTAGTGTAATACAGTTTTAAGGTATGTTACTGAACGTTCTGCTGAGAGTCTACAGGCTTTATTAGTGTAATACAGTGTTCAGGTGTGTTACTGAACGTTCTGCTGACAGTCTACAGGCTTTATTAGTGTAATACAGTGTTCAGATATGTTACTGAACAATCTGCTGAGAGTCTACAGGCTTTACTAGTGTAATACATTGTTCAGGTATGTCACTGAACGTTCTGCTGAGAGTCTACAGGCTTTATTAGTGTAATACAGTGTTCAGGTATGTTACTAAACGTTCTCCTGAGGGTCTACAGGCTTTATTAATATAATACAATGTTCAGGTATGTTACTGAACATTCTGCTGAGAGTCTACAGGATTTATTAGTGTAATACAGCGTTCAGGTGTGTTAGTAAACGTTCTGCTGAGGGTCTACAGGCTTTATTAGTGTAATACAGTGTTCAGGTGTGTTACTGAATGATCTGCTGAGAGTCTACAGGCTTTATTAGTGTAATACAGTGTTCAGGTGTGTTACTGAACAATCTGCTGAGAGTCTACAGGCTTTATTAGTGTAATACAGTGTTCAGGTTTGTTTCTGAATGATCTGCTGAGAGTCTGCAAATGTTATTTGATAAAATTAAATAAATTGGTAAGTAAACTGAATGTTTAAAGATGAGATGAGAAAACGATTGGTGCATTCCATTCTGCCGGAGGACATTCCAGTTCCTCATTAAGCCAATGTTGCTGTTGCACTTGAGTACGACAACAGTGGCAAGTAACTCAAAACTGCTTGCAGAGTGTTAATTTGTGTCATACAGTTTAAGGAAGGAAGCTTTTCTGGAGTTCCATTGTCCCAAAGAATAAACTCTCATTTGACTGAAGGGCAGATCTTAAACGGCTGATAACCAGGGTCAGCAGTAATGGGTTTTGGAGTTGTACAAATCCAGCGCAGTGAACAGATTAGTACTAGTGGTCTTTTTTTCAGACCCGATGATGCATTGCAGTTTGTAAATGTCAGGTTGGATGGCTTAGCTGCCCCAGACCATGACAGTGTTGACAGATTCTTCTACAGCAAAGTAGAAAAATCTGAACCAGCAGGTCTAAAGACAGGGTTATCTACTTCTTCAGCTCAGTCTCGTGTAGTACATTAATGCCTGACTTCAGGTCAGGGCGAGTCCTTATAACTTCAAGAGGCTGAAGTGTGTGGATTGCCACCCATCTAGAATTTTTCTGGAATACGCTGGGTTTTGGTTGTCCAGGAATCCAGTCTAAGCTTTGAATCTCCATTGTTTACATTGTACAAAAATTTCAAGATGAATGGACCAATAAAAATAAAAGCAATAAACCAAGAAAACCAATAAAAGAAACCAAGGACGTTGGGTTGATTACAGTGTGGTTTGGTAAAGTGTTGTCCTGGTGACATGTAGACATTGATAACTGAGATTAGATCCTGTTGTTAAAGTGATATCTACCTCATATTGCAGCCAACCACTGAATGTATCAGGTCACTGATCGAGTGTACAGGATTGAAAAGGTTCCAATCACACATTGATCTTACCTCAGAACAGTGGAGGTTTGCAGATGCTTAAAGATAGGTGGCTGAACAGTACACATTCTTGTGACGGCTTCAAACTTCTCAGCAACACATTTGTGTTTCACTTTCTTTGTACAGATTAAACAACTTTGTGACACCTTGACACACCTGTTAACCTGTTTCGCTTGTTCACTGGGCGCCGTGGCACACGCATCAAGAGCGTTCTGAGCATTTTCAGGTAATTTAGCGTATGTCATATTTTCATTTACCAGTACTTTAAACATTTAATGTTTAGTGTTGATTTTCCACGCAGTGGAGTCACATTATTATGACCACCAGCTAATATTCAGAGTAACCATCGTGTGCAGCATGGACAGCAGCTAGACGGACTAGGAGACTCCATTAGGTCTTGGTAGGTTGTCATATGTCTCTGGAGCCATGCTGACTGCAGTGCATCCCACAGTTCCTGAAAGGATCCATAGAGCTGGTCCCGCAGATGCTCAGTTGGGTTCAAGTCTGGGGAATTAGGGGTCCAGGGTAGTGCTGGGAAGCCTTGGTCAGCTCTTCCAACCAATGTGGGACATTTTTAGTCATATGATGTGTCTCATCGTCTTGCTGGAAGATCCCATCCGCCCCAGAGAAGACCATCAGCATGTATGGTGTACGTGATCTACAAGGATGGATTTAAACCCAGATCTGTTGAGAAGGTGTTCCACACGGAAGTCCAGAGAACAATGGAAGTGGCATAATAATGTGACTCGACTGTGTATGTCCAAACTAAAGAGTTTCATTTGAATGATTTTGCTGTCTTTGTTTTTTACTTCAGTGGAAGTTCTCGACAGGCGGAAGCTGCTTGCGGAGATGGCGAGCTCCCTCCTCCCACTCGAGCAGGACCTGTCATGTCCCGTGTGTTTTGAAATCTTTAATGACCCCGTGATTCTGGCCTGTAGTCACAGTTTCTGCAGGACGTGTCTACTGCGGACCTGGGAGGAGAAACTTGAGCGAGAGTGTCTGGTCTGCAGGCGTCGCTCATCCAGAGACGATCTTCCGGCCAACCTGGCTCTGAGGAATACCTGCGAGTCTTACATGCAGCAGATGAGGCAGCGGGATGCAGACCCTCAGAGATGTGGTCTGCACTCTGAGAAGCTTCATATGTTCTGTGTGGACGATGAGAAGCTGGTGTGTGGACAGTGTGTGTCTCAGGATCATCAGAATCATACTTTCTGCTCCATCAGCAAAGCTGCCAGTCCACGCAAGGTAGGAAGGCTATTTATCAGTCAGTGATTGATCTTTCACTTCTGAAGCACCTCCATAGTGTTGTCCTATTCTGTCTATCTTAGTGACGGTGGGTCCCAGTAACTTGAATGACCCCAGAGCCTGAAGTGTGTGGGTTGCCACCCATCCAGGAATAACCCACTGGAATACCCTGGATTTTGGGTGTCTGTGAATTCAAACCAAGCATTTTCATTTTAATGCTGTCTGAAGAAGAACATATATCTCCATTTTTTGTTTATTTTATTTTATTTTTTTATTCGTTAGAGTGCATCAGTAGCCAATTACATTGCGTAAAAAATTCATGGCACGTGGACAAACAGAAATGCTTCATAATATCTTAAAAATAATTCTGGTTCCAATGACTTGCATTAAAAGTAACGACAGTTTTTGACCTCTACCGTAAAGTTACGATTTGGGAACTGCTATGTTTTTCAGTTGTGTAGATCATTTGCTTAAGCCGCAGTGTTTATTTGTTAAAGCTTCATACTGTTTGCGTTTACAGCCTTTGTGTATTTTTGTTTCAAATTTTGAGCTTAACTGTAAATAACAGTAGCTGGATTGGCCTAAAGGCAGGGGTGTGGCTTTTTAAGAAGGAGGCATATAGAGCCTAGGGTCCTTAGAGGAAACCGTAAAACAATCAGTTACCGCAGCCGATACCGATATCTCAGTTTATCAGCCATAAAAGAACAAAAACTAGATAAATGTATTCAGGGTGACTTAAAGTACTAGGACTAGCCTTGCCATCAAACAGATACGGTTTTTGTAGTTTGTTTTTTTTTAGGTTTTGTTTTTTTCCCCCAAAAACTCTATATCCATTAATAATAATAAATATTATTATTATAATAATTATTGTTATTATTATTAAGTCGGCAGCACTGTGGTGTAGTGGTTAGTACGGTGGTGTAGTGGTTAGTACGGTGGTGTAGTGGTTAGTATGGTGGTGTAGTGGTTAGTACGGTGGTGTAGTGGTTAGTACGGTGGTGTAGTGGTTAGTACGGTGGTGTAGTGGTTAGTACTGTGGTGTAGTGGTTAGTACGGTGGTGTAGTGGTTAGTACGGTGGTGTAGTGGTTAGTACTGTGGTGTAGTGGTTAGTACGGTGGTGTAGTGGTTAGTACGGTGGTGTAGTGGTTAGTACGGTGGCGTAGTGGTTAGTACAGTGGTGTAGTGGTTAGTACAGTGGTGAAGTGGTTAGTGTGGAGGTGTAGTGGTTAGTATGGTGGTGTAGTGGCTAGTACCGTGGTGTAGTGGTTAATACGGTGGTGTAGTGGTTAGTACTGTGGTGTAGTGGTTAGTACGGTGGTGTAGTGGTTAGTACGGTGGTGTAGTGGTTAGTACGGTGGTGTAGTGGTTAGTATGGTGGTTAGTATGGTGGTGTAGTGGTTAGTATGGTGGTTAGTACGGTGGTGTAGTGGTTAGTACGGTGGTGTAGTGGTTAGTATGGTGGTGTAGTGGTCAGTACGGTGGTGTAGTGGTCAGTACGGTGGTGTAGTGGTCAGCACTGTCTCCTCACAGTAAGATGATCTGGGTTGGATTTCCGGTCCGGGTGGTTCTGTGTGGAGTGTGTATGTTCTCTCCGTGCTTGAGTGGGTTCCTCTGGGTACTCCGGTTTCCTCCCACAGTCCAAACACATGCATGTTAGGTTGATCATTCACTCTAAATAGCTTCTAAATAAGAATGTGTGTGAGTGTGTGTTGGCCATGGGATGGACTGGTAACCTGTCCACGGTTTACCCCGCCTTTGTTCGTTGGGATTGGCTGTTTTTTGATCATCCCTCGGTTTTATTTACAACCAAAGCAGTTTTTTTCAGTGGAACAGATTCATTAACATCAACACAGTCCTTTACTTTTAGCGTTACTCTACCTGATCATATACCATCTTTTAAGGCAAAGCTCAAAAGTCATCTAACAAGCTTGGAGATGAAACTGAAAACAATCAAGACATTTAAAGACCTCAGTGACAAGCAGGCTGCTCATATTAAGGTGGGTCATCGATTTAAGTCTTTATATGAAACCTTGGCTGTAAAATCAATAAATAGTCATGAAACCCTGTTTTTTTCCTCTACTCTCAGTCTCAGACCCAGAACACAGAGCGGCAGATAAAGGAGGAGTTTGAGAAGCTTCACCAGTTTCTCAGAGAAGAGGAGAAGGCCGCCATAGCCGCTCTGAACAAGGAGGAAGAGGAGAAGAGCCAGAAGATGAAGAAGAAGATTAAAGAGCTGGATAAGCAGATACTAGAACTAACTTCTAGAGTCACAGAGTTAGACGTCATGCTAAAGGATGATGTATTGGTTTTACAGGTAAGAAATTGTATTTTAAGGGTTTTGGCTAAAAGTATTTGGACACTGTTCTGATGGGTGGGCTGGTTCAGCCACACTTGATGCATAAAACACTGTAGCAGACTGACTGGAGAGGTCAGCAACTTGATACTCACCAAATTTCTGCTGTACAAGGTTGTGTTGTTACTATACAGTGTTTAGGAATAGCTCAGCTATTTGGCTCTGGATATATATATTATGGAAGTGCTGTTCACATACTTTTGGCCATGATTTTCATTACTGTGTAGACATCTGAGGCACCTAAGCTGTTTCTTAAATCATTCAGTAAGTGTATGTTCACCAGTAAGAACAGCAGATCTGATTAGAACAGATGTAAATAATCATACATACAATACAAAGTAACATGAATATGTTATTGATAGAGAAGTAGATCAGATCTTGAGCTCCAGTTTGAAGAACAAAGTGTAGTTCCAGATTTCTCCTGGACGCCCCAGACATTGTATGAATGTGTTCAGTTCCTTCAGCAGCAAATCTTGATTTAACTTAATGAAGTACTGAGCAGTCAAAGCAGGTATTAGATGAGAACTGTAAATAATACTGGGTTGTTTAGGAGAAGCTTGGAAGGGGTTAAATAAACACACTGATATATGGAAAAGCACTACTTACTCTATTAATACTGTTTTATATTTAAGTGTTTACTGAGTCTTTTTTTTTTTACTTTACAGGATTTTAGGAAGGCAAATCAAAGGTAAACCCTAATCTTTACACATTTGTGCATCTGCTTAATTTAATAAGATGTAGTAATGTAAGTCTTTGTATCTTTAGAGCTCAATACAAGATACCAGATCCAGAAGCGCAGTCAGGAGCTCTGATTGATGTGGCTAAGCACTTAGGAAATCTGAGATACCGAGTGTGGAGGAAGATGTTGATGCTCTGTCCTTATTGTGAGTTGGAAAAGGTTAAATCTGCACTGTGTAAGATATTTTTGTAGCTTTACTGAGTCAGCATGTTACAATATGCTGAGCCTGCACTGCTGTGAGTCGCCCTGTACAGCCTAACCATCAGAGTCAGAGTCGTAGGAGATTTTTGACCCTAACGTGATTATCATCATCATCATCATCATCATCATCATCATTATCATCATGATGATAGACAGACAGACAGATAGATACAACGTAATCCAGTTATACTGAGATAGATAGATAGACAGATCGAAAGAAATAGTTATACTGAGATAGATAGTAATAATAAGAGATAGATAAATTGACAGATAGATAGTAATACAGTTGTGATAGATAGATAGATAGATAGATAGATAGATAGATAGATAGATAGATAGATAGATAGATAGTTATACAGTAGTAATAAGAGATAGATAGATTGACAGATAGATAGTAATACAGTTGCAATAAGAGGTAGATAGATAGATAATAGAAAGTAATAGTTATAATAAGAAGGATAGATAGATAGATAGATCGAAAAAAAGTAATAATTATAATGAGATAGATAGATAGATAGATAGTAATACAGTTATAATGAGATAGATAGATAGTAATATAGTTAAACATAGATAGATAGATAGATAGATAGATAGATAGATAGATAGATAGATAGATAGATAGATAGTACTACAGTTGCAATAAGAGGTAGATAGATAGATAGATAGATAGATAGATAGATAGATAGATAGATAGATAGATAGTAATAGTTATAATGAAGATAGATAGATAGATAGATAGATAGATAGTACTACAGTTGCAATAAGAGGTAGATAGATAGATAGTAATAGTTATAATGAGAAGGATAGATAGATAGATAGATAGATAGATAGATATATAGATACAAAATAATACAATTGGAATTTAATACAATTACACATTTTGAATGTAATAAACATAAGAAAAGCAATACAAGCGTATTTCACTCTTCTGTAGTTCCAGTGGTTCTGGACCCGAACACTGCAAACCCCTCCCTCAGCGTATCGGCGGATCTGAGCAGCGTCTCACACTCTGCTGAAATCTCTTCACTTCCAGACAACCTGGAGAGGATGAGTGGGTACAGCGGCATTCTGGGCTCTGAAGGGTTCTCCTCAGGAACTCACAGCTGGGAGGTGGAGGTGGGAGACAGTGAGGACTGGATTGTAGGAGTGGCTGAGGAGTCCGTCAGCAGGAAGGAAACCTGTGGAGCAGTCCCAGAAAACGGGTTCTGCTGTATATGGAGAGATGTTGATCATATCAGAGCTGCAGTCTCTGTGAGCAGCACAGAACCTCTAATGACCAAACCAACCATTAAGAGAATCCGAGTGACTCTAAAGTGGGAGAAAGGTCTAGTGACTTTCTCCAACTCGGAATACGACACTGACCTGTACACCTTCGCGCACACGTTCACTAAGAAGGTGTATCCATACTTCAACAATGGCAGCAAGAACCCCTTAAAAGTTCTACCACAGAATAACAACCCCAGCACCTTCAACTCCTTCAAGAGTTCAAGCTATTCGTTTTTCACCAGGTATTTCTTTGGAGATGTTTTGTCATAAGACTATGACAAAAAAGAAAGTCTATTACTTTACCTACAAGGAGAATAAGGTCTACAGACTTCTAACAACCACCTAGAAGACCTGGTAGACCCACCAACACTGCGCCCATCAGATAAACAGCACTATCATCTTTGAGAAATTTAGAACAACATCCAGCTCCACTCCTGCCACAGATCTGAGAACATCAGATCTGTTGTGTGTATCTGTTCAAGAAGCTTCTCGCTGAGAAAAGGAGATATGGAAACGTCAAAGGTGCTGTTGTTTTCAGAACAATGGACTGACCACCCCAGAGCCCAGAACCTCAACATCACTGAATGAACTGACCACCCTATAGTCCAGAACCTCAACATCACTGAATGAACTGACCACCCTATAGTACAGAACCTCAACATCACTGAAGGGACTGACCACCCCAGAGTAAAGAACCTCAACGTCACTGAATGAACTGACCATCCCAGAACCTCAACACCACTAAATGGACTGACAACCCCAGAGTCCAGAACCTCAACATCACTGAATGGACTGACCACCCCAGAATCCAGAACCTCAACATCACTGAATGGACTGACAACCCTAGAGTCCAGAACCTCAACTTCACTAAATGGACTGGCCGCCCCAGAGTCCGGAACCTCAACATCACTGATTGGACTGACCATCTTCCTGATGGCAGGAGGGAGAACAGTCTGTGTGAAGGGTGGGTGGGGTCATCCACAATGCTGGTTGCTTTGCGGATGCAGCGGGTGGTGTAAATGTCCAAGACGGAGGGGAGAGAGACTCCGATGATCCTCTCAGCTGTCCTCACAATGCGTTGGAGGGACTTGCGGTCAGAGGCTGTGCAGGTCCCAAACCAGGCAGTGATGCAGCTGCTTAGGATGCTCTCTATGGTTCCCCTATAGAAGAGGGTGAGGATGGGTGGAGGGAGACGGGCCTTTCTCAGCTTCCGGAGGAAGTAGAGACGCTGCTGGGCTTTCTTGACTGTAAAGCTGGTGTTCAGAATGTGCAGATTCTTTAGGAAAACTGACCGCTGTGATAGAGTGGACAAGTGGAACACTGAAACATGTAATCTTATATTTAGCTGGACTTCAGTTAAATTTTCTTTTCAATTAAATGTCTTCTATTTTTTTCCTGATGCTGACAACCTGTAACCTGTATTGTTTTGACTGGCATTGAAATTAACTGGTGGTCAATCAAATATTTCTAGTGCTTCATACAATTTTGATATAATATAAAAGCTAATTATATAGATGATCACCAAAGATTCTCTTCTTTGATTAGTAAATAAAGGTGAGTAAAGGTATTTGTTATTGGCATTTGTTATTATATCTGTTCAGGGTTGTAACAGCTACATTTGAATTTGAGGAATTGGCCATTAGGATTGTGGACAATGGTAAAAGAAATGATGATGACTCATAAGATGCTTTCATTTACTAGTAATGTTAATACACAATTCCTTTACAAATATGTTTGAAATGAATCATATAAAGAAACAAGAAAACATTCATTTGTAACATTTGGTAAGTATAATAAAATAGAATTTCAGAATTATTATCAAAATGTATTTTCCTGAACTGAAAGATTAGCTCTATTTTAGTCCTCCTAATACAAAAAAAGTCAACAAAACTAAAATTCAGTCATTGTTTTTCAGTGAAAGTCGCCTACAATTGTATTATCTCCTCTAGAATATGTGATCAGCTGTATTTAAAGCGGCCTTAAAGTTTAAGAATGAGGAAAGTAGCTGGAATATGGGCATTAGAGGGCAACATTGTCCAGTGTTGTCTCTGTACTATGGTTAGAAATAAAAATCTGACTGAAATTTCTTAAATAATTTTTGATTCACATTGAACTGTTAATAGTTGAAAAATCAAATGTATCTATTTTTTATTCTGAATATTTTTTTTTACAATATTTGAAACTGGTCTAAAATTGATGACTTCGCCAGTGATGTCTATAAGATTTTGCCCACATCTTAAAAAGTACTATACACAGTTGTAATTATTATAATATTATATTACATGCATATGCAGTTGATGCAGAGATGTATGTTGTCTTTCAGTAACTGGATCCAGAATGTGACCAAGCTTATGAGGAACGGTGTCTACAAATTTCTTTACATCCTGTAAAAGTTTCCTGATGAATGAACCAATAAAAATTCTGTAAAATCTCTTGGAATAAAACCTCTTTATATTAACTTACATTGAACATTAAGAAGGTTTTTGTTCTCTCCTGTAGAAGTTACTACTTCGGAGATACTTGTTTTTCTTTGGAAAGTGATGATATTTTAGTTTAAATTGCCACATGGAATTTGAAAGTGGTTTTTGCTAAAAATGGACTAGAAATTGCTTAAAAGTCTATGTTTTTCTGTATCATATAGACTTGAGAGCTGCTGTTTACATTGTGTGAAAATAGCATGATGGAGGACCAATAGAAGTGCTATATAGTTCAGAAAACATTCTGGTTCCATTGACATTGAAAGTAAGGACAGTCTTTGTTCTCTCCAGTAAAGCTATCATTTTAGAGTGATGATATATATATATATATATATATATATATATATATATATATATATATATATATATATATATATATATATATATATATATATACTGCTCAAAGGTATAAGCACACTACCAGTTAAAAGTTTTAGAACAGTTCTAAAATGTGTGACTAGTTGTGTTCCAGACAGTTTGGCTGGTAATGTACAAAACTTTTGATAGGTAGTAATCTGATTCGTAGTGTATATATATTTGAGAGAATCATGGGAAATATCCATCCCTATTCTAGAAAGAAAGTTACTGCCCGATGTTCCAGTCGCTAATGTAGGCAATAGGCAGTGGCTCTTGCGCTATAAGAGTTTGCTGTTTACATTTTATTAGAGAACAGGCTAAACACAATATATATATATACCACACACTTGAGTGCATACACAATTTCAGTAAACATGAGATCTAATAAGATCTCAGTAGTGAGATCTAAGTGTAGCTGGTGCCCCCTTGTGGAAATTAGAAGTATCTGCAGGCTGCATGAACTCGATTTAAAGGTGGGAAGAATGTACACAGCTGTGCTCACAGTCAGAGAGCTTAGTGTTGTTAGTTGAGTTTCACTTGAAGATTTCTTGCACTTTTAAGAAAACAAAGATATTATTTTTATTACCCTTTTAATTGTATCATTATATTCAAAATGATTGTTCTTATCCAGCCAAGTCAACTTACCTCTTATTATGAACTGTTATGAATACTGGTTTTCTGTTAGTATCTAGAATAATGAAGTTACAACAAGGGGGTTTCATACAGAGCTCCCCAGCTTTGAAATAACCTTCCATTCAGTGCTCCGGACTCAGTTTTTAGGTCCAGGCTAAAAACATACTTGATTTAGTCAAACTTTTGGTGCTAATAAATAGAATTTAGAACTATTTGTCACTAGTGTTTGCGCAGACACACACATTAGTGAACACACACTCAAGGGGGCAGTGGGCAGGGATTGGTGGGCAGCCCTATCCACAATTGTCTGTCAGTTAGATAAGGGGGTTTATTTATAAACAGTATTATGGGAAGCTGAGAATGTTGGTGATGTCATCGTTCTTACAGGTGGTTCTCATACCACCAATCGGCTCTTCATATTTATGAAGGCTGTACGTTTTTAACCGGTGCCCGCTCTTTACAGACGGTCCCTTAGCGTCTTCACTTCAGTTTGGGGTTTGTTTTCTGGTTTACCGCGACTTAGAACACGTCATTCCAGAGACTGTAAGAGCTCTTTGACCCTGCCTGTCTCCTCCCACACGCCTCCCTCCTGAAGCGGATGTCCTTCCCAGTCTGCTGGCCGACCAAGACCAGGAGGTCTGCGCGCGCTTCATCAGGTACTGTAACCTTTCTCTGTCCTCTTCTTCTCTCTAGTGCTCACGCGTGACTGTCCTGACTGTGAATTTGTGTTTCAGAGCTACTGAACTTCAGTCTGACCTCCGCTTTTTCCTACTTTCACTTTCGATTTCGGAGCCGTGGCTGCAATGGCGTCGTCCCTCTCCCCGCTCCACCAGGACCTCTCGTGTCCCGTCTGTCTGGAGATCTTCACCGACCCTGTGGTTCTGTCCTGCGGTCACAGCTTCTGCAGGACATGTCTACAGCAGAGCTGGACCAAGACTTCAGGGAGAGAGTGTCCTGTCTGCAGGCGACGGTCCTCTAAAGAACACCCTCCTCCTGATCTGGCGCTGAGGAACGCCTGCGAGTCCTTCCTGCAGCAGCAGAGAAGAAGTGAGTCAGATCCTCAGGGCCTGCTCTGCTTGGTACACTTTGAGAAGCTCACGCTGTTCTGTGTGGAGGACCAGAAGCTGGTGTGCGGACAGTGCGTGTCTCAGGATCACCAGCATCACAGTTTCTGCTCCGTTGGCAAAGCTGCCGGTCCACACAAGGTAGGACAGAATGAATTTCATTTTCATTTATTTGATATATAGTTCTTATTTTTTGTGCCTGAGAGTCATTTAGAGAGGGGTTTGATGTAAAAAGGTTTAAATGTTGTTTCCAGTGATGATGGTGTTTACAGTGGTGGTGATGGTGTTTACAGTGGTGGTGATGTTGTTTACAGTGGTGGTGATGGTGTTTACAGTGGTGGTGATGGTGTTTACAGTGGTGGTGATAGTATTTACAGTGGTGGTGATGTTGTTTACAGTGGTGGTGATAGTATTTACAGTGGTGGTGATGTTGTTTACAGTGGTGATGATGGTGTTTACAGTGGTGGTGATGTTGTTTACAGTGGTGGTGATGTTGTTTACAGAGGTGGTGATAGTATTTACTATCACCACCTCTGTGACCACAATCTTTTTTCATTTTCCTGTAAAGTTAGCATGCCTGACATACATGCTCTGATGGAATTAATATATATGTTCATGACTTCATATTATTGTGAACCCATATGGTCACATGGAAGCACTTATTGGAAAGTACAGTTATGAAACCTGATGTAAACATGCTCTTATAAGCAAAACACAATTGATTTGAAAGCTTTTACATTTTTTTAACTTTATGTGGTGTTTCTTGACTGTGATAGTATTTACAGTGGTGGTGATGTTGTTTACAGTGGTGGTGATAGTATTTACAGTGGTGGTGATGTTGTTTACAGTGGTGATGATGGTGTTTACAGTGGTGGTGATGTTGTTTACAGTGGTGGTGATGTTGTTTACAGAGGTGGTGATAGTATTTACAGTGGTGTTGATGTTGTTTACAGTGGTGGTGATAGTATTTACAGTGGTGGTGATGTTGTTTACAGTGGTGGTGATAGTATTTACAGTGGTGGTGATGTTGTTTACAGTGGTGGTGATGTTGTTTACAGAGGTGGTGATAGTATTTACAGTGGTGGTGGTGGTGTTTACAGTGGTGGTGATGTTGTTTACAGTGGTGGTGATAGTATTTACAGTGGTGGTGGTGGTGTTTACAGTGGTGGTGATGTTGTTTACAGTGGTGGTGATGGTGTTTACGGTGGTGGTGATGATGTTTACAGAGGTGGTGATAGTATTTACAGTGGTGTTGATGTTGTTTACAGTGGTGGTGATAGTATTTACAGTGGTGGTGATGTTGTTTACAGTGGTGGTGATGTTGTTTACAGTGGTGCTGATGATGTTTCCAGTGGTAATGATGGTGTTTACAATGGTGGTGATGGTGTTTGCAGTGGTGGTGATGGTTTTTACAGTGGTAATGATGGTGTTTACAGTGGTGGTGATGGTGTTTACAGTAGTGCTGATGATGTTTACAATGGTAATGATGATGTTTACAGTGATGGTGATGGTGTTTACAGTAGTGCTGATGATGTTTACAATGGTAATGATGATGTTTACAGTGATGGTGATGGTGTTTACAGTAGTGCTGATGATGTTTAAAATGGTAATGATGATGTTTACAGTGATGGTGATGGTGTTTACAGTGGTGCTGATGATGTTTACAGTGGTAATGATGATGTTTACAGTGATGGTGATGGTGTTTACAGTAGTGCTGATGATGTTTACAATGGTAATGATGATGTTTACAGTGATGGTGATGGTGTTTACAGTAGTGCTGATGATGTTTAAAATGGTAATGATGGTGTTTACAGTGGTGCTGATGATGTTTACAGTGGTAATGATGGTGTTTACAGTGGTGGTGATGGTGTTTACAGCATGGGATCACCTGAACCACTGGCTCATAGATTTTAGCCTGCATCCACCATCAGGTGCCATGCCTAACAAATCAGACCTACAAGGTTTTGTTACACACACACACACACACATACATAAAACAAATTTTTTGTCATAATTTGAAAGTATCTGTTGTCTGTAATGGTGTGATTGGGGGTCACTTATTGTAATAATAATTGCTATTCACTAATAACTCATACAGTGTAGACTGTAATGCCAAAACTTTAAAAACTTTACAGTACTGTGGAGAAAACAAAGCTAGAATATTATAATCAAAATATGGCAGTGTAATTAAATATAAAAGTTATAATTATTAATGTATTGCCATGAATGTAGCATGAATAGCTGTTTAATTAGAGATTTATCCCTAAAAGCACCTGCAGCTATGTTTTTCAACGAAAACATCTTATTTTTCACAGCTTCCTGCAAATGGTTTAACACTTAGGTTTATTATAGAATCATTTCGTACACGAATAAAAAAATGTTTTATGTGCATGATATCAGTGACCACAATCTTTTTTCATTTTCCTGTAAAGTTAGCATGCCTGACATACATGCTCTGATGGAATTAATATATATGTTCATGACTTCATATTATTGTGAACCCATATGGTCACATGGAAGCACTTATTGGAAAGTACAGTTATGAAACCTGATGTAAACATGCTCTTATAAGCAAAACACAATTGATTTGAAAGCTTTTACATTTTTTTAACTTTATGTGGTGTTTCTTGACTGTCTGGTCACCTGGAAGCCCTTGTGAATGATTAGCTGGATGCAGGAGTGGAGCTGAAAATCTTCCCCATCTAAATATATTCAAGTTGTTATTTAATTAGATTTGTTTATTAACTGTAATGTTTGTCCTCCAGCAGTTCTGACTGATTGTTTTTCTTTACTTTTCTGTTTTCTGTGCTTATTTTGTACCTGTTTAATCATTTGTGTCTTGTTAGGAGCATATACAGACCCTTCTATCAGGTTTGGAGAAGAAGCTTCAAAGTTTTCAAAAGGTTAAAGACATCAGTGACCAGATGTCTGCCCATATTAAGGTGCGTCATCATCAGCAGTCTTCAATACAAAACCAGTTTTCAATATAAGACCAGTCTTCAATATAAGACCAGTCTTCAATACAAAACCAGTTTTCAATATAAGACCAGTTTTCAATATAAGACCAGTCTTCAATACAAAACCAGTTTTCAATATAAAACCAGTTTTCAATATAAGACCAGCCATTTTAACTAAACTAAAGCAGAATGACGATGACAGCTCTTGTTTTGTCTGGCTCCCAGTCTCAGGCCCAGAACACGGAGAGGCAGATAAAGGAGGAGTTTGGGAAGCTTCACCAGTTCCTCAGAAGTGAGGAAGAGGCCAGGATTGCTGCACTGAGAAAGGAAGCAGCAGAGAAGAGCCAGAGGGTGAAGAAGAAGACTGAAGAACTGGACAATCAGATAAAGGACATCAAGTCTAGAATTGCAGAATCAGAGCAGAGGCTAAAAGACGATGCACTGGTTCTTCAGGTGAAAGAAATGTATTAGTAGTATTCCAACTAGGAATATGAAATAACATGAAATATCTTAATTAATACACACTTTATTACTTTATTTGCAGAACGTCCAAACAGCAAATGAACGGTAAATGTAATCTATTATTTTATTTTATGTGGTTAATTTCTATCTTGTAAGAATCTGCTAATCTTCTCGTGTGAATGTGTGTTTTCAGAGCTCGGTACTCGTGCCCAGACCCAGAACTGGACTCAGGAGCTCTGATTGATGTGGTCAAACACCTGGGCAATCTGAAATTCAGAGTGTGGGAGAAGATGAAAATCATCTGTCCTTACTGTGAGTGACACACACATTTATTTTTGTTCACTCACACTTTCCACAAAGACTCAGTCAGAGACTGCCTCAGTCGGAGACTGCCTTAGTCGGAGACTGCCTCAGTCAGAGACTGCCTTAGTCGGAGACTGCCTTAGTCAGAGACTGCCTCAGTCAGAGACTGCCTTAGTCAGAGACTGCCTTAGTCAGAGACTGCCTTAGTCAGAGACTGCCTCAGTCAGAGACTGTGTCTACCTGTGCAGATTCTCTTAGTTCTACTCAGAATTTAGCTCAATAAACTGTAAATACTATTTGACCAGAGGAGGATGGGTCTCCCCATATGAGTCTTGGTTCCTCCCAAGTTTTTCTTGCCGCTGTCACTTCTGGCTTGCTCACTGGGGGATACGTACATGTTGTGACTTCATGTTTTGTAAAGCTGCTTTGTGGCATCGTTGTAAAAAGTACATACAAATGACCTTGACATGATTCTTGTTAGGTGTAGAGGTGGTTAGGTGTAGGTGGCTGCATGTCACAGCCATGGCTGCCATCTCTGAGTGGACCTTTGGTCATTTAGACCTTTAGCCTCCACAGTTCCAGCGCAAAGCTAGAGGAAAGCCATGATGGTGATTTGGCACAGAAGGGTCCAGTAGAGTTAAGCATGGACGACTACACGACAGCTCTGGTGATCATTTGCTGCTTTCTATCGCCATAGCCTGGCCTGTTGGCGACAAAACATTGATTCCATATTCCAAGCCAATATTTCTTTGTTTAAAATGTATTCTGCAATTGCTCTTCCTGCAGCATTTGAGCTAGAACCTCCAAACCAGTGGTCACTAATCCTGGTCCCTGGCATCTAGCTACCTGTAGAATGTCGCTCTGAATACAACCCACCACACCTGCTCTTCACAATTCAAATCTCATCTGTCATAAATTATGGAAATCTCTCACACTGACACTCACAGCCACTTCATTAGGTATAACCTTCCTCTATTTAAACCCCATTTCCATTTTATCAGCTCCCCTGACCATATAGGAGCACTTTGTAGTTCAACAATTACAGATTGTAGTTCATCTGTTTCTCTGTATACTTTGTTACTCTGTTCTTTAATGATCCGGAGCCCTAAAGGGTCCCGATGGGAATTGGCAAACACACAGATAAAGCTCAAACACCTTTGCTTGAAGGTATAGCATTACAATGATTCGGGGAACTGGAGAGCTTGGACAGCTAAACTGGACCACAGTTTAGGCTGGTTGCAGTTGCAGTAGGATGGAGGAACCAGGCTAGAGCAGCTCTGCAGTCCAGTTCTTTCCAGCCCTGCAGTCCAGCTCTGCAGGCCTCCCTGCTGATGTTTCAGTGACTAAGTCTTGCATATTGGAGTGGGATATAAAAATGCAAACATAGGAATACATTGCCATTGTACAGCCACTGAACTGTAAACACCATTGGACCATCACCACCATCAATATTACTTTCTGAATTTTACTACGGTACTGTGCAAAAGCTTTAGTCACTTGGGGGCATAACTACATTTAAAAAGCTATTTTTCCAGACAGGAAACTTTTTTTAAATATTAAACAGTATTAATACAGTAAGTGTGTTTATTTAACCCTTTCCAAGCTTCTCCTAAACAACCCAGTATTATTTACAGTTCTCATCTAATACCTGCTTTGACTGCTCAGTACTTCATTAAGCTCAATCAAGATTGCTGCTGAAGGAACTAAATACATTCATACAATGTCTGGGGCGTCCAGGAGAAATCTGGAACCTAACTTTGTTCTTCAAACTGGATCAAGATCTGATCTACTTCTGTCACAATAACATATTCATGTTACTTTGTATTGTATGTATGAATATTTACATCTGTTCTAATCAGATCTGCTGTTCTTACTGGTGAACATACACTTATGGATCAAATAAAAAAAAAATTAACAATCAGCTTTGATGCACAGTAGTACAGTTGTACAGCAGTGTAGATCATGTTGAACTGGTAATGAAAGCAAACATTTTCACCGGTGATTTTTTAGTGTGTGTGTACTAGTGACTAGAACTAGTACTAATGTCTAAGACTAGTACCAATGACTACGACTAGTACTAGTGACTCTGTCCTATATAAAATTGTCTTGTTCTTCTGTAGTTCCAGTGGTTCTGGACCCGAACACTGCAAACCCCTCCCTCAGCGTATCGGCGGATCTGAGCAGCGTCTCACACTCTGCTGAAATCTCTCCACTTCCAGACAACCTGGAGAGGATGAGTGCTTACCGTGGCATTCTGGGCTCTGAAGGGTTCTCCTCAGGAACTCACAGCTGGGAGGTGGAGGTTGGACATGGTGATGAGTGGGTTGTAGGCGTGGCTGAAGAGTCGGTCAGCAGGAAGGAAGACTGTGCAGCTGTCCCAGAAAACGGGTTCTGCTGTATATGGAGGTTAGACAATAAAATTGCTGCTGGAGTTAATATGAAGTCTAGTACACTAGTGGCGGATTCACCAACTATGAAGACAGTCCGAGTGACCTTTAACTGGGAGACAGGTCAGGTGATGTTCCTCTCAAAGGATAATAACACAGTCTTATACACTTTTACACGCAGATTCACAAAGAAAACATATCCATACTTTTATAATAACAGCACAAATTTAGAGAATTTAATGAAGATTCTGCCTTTGCCGTTGAAAGTTTCAACAATACAATAAGAAATGATATAAAGTTATATGGAATATACAGAAGTTATATATATTCTCTGAATGTATGTAATAAAAAGATAAACAGTGTATTAGTTGCATGTTTACAGTGTTAACAAACTGTACAAGTCAACACCTTGCAGTTCCTCCAGCCACCACCAGATGCCCCCCTCAGAAGTACTGATTTATCCCTCCTTATTATTGCTATTCATTTATTACTATCCAAAAAGCACCAGTGAACCTACACATGATTTTTGTGTATCATCGCTCTCCAAAGAAAAACAATTCTTCTATTGTTGCCAGCTTGAGATCATATGTTATATAATTAAATAAGTTATCTAGACAAACTGTGTGAGAGTTTGTGTTACAAAAACAGCAGAATTTTTTAAGAGGTTGCTGCTACCTGGTGGTTAGGATGTGTAGTTGGTGTAGTAATGCTTAAGGATGTCAGCTGAGAGCATCAGTTCCATTTTCGATTTTGGCCTCTAGATTTCTTCTCTAATTTTTGTTTTTCATTCATTTTATATATATCATATTATTTTTTTAGTTTCTATTTTTTTCTCAATTTATAATGTAATGACATATTGATTTTATTTTGATTGAAAAGAACACAACTACTACCACTACCATGGCTACTAAAAATGATAATAATTATTATTATAACAACAACAGCCATAATAATAATAATAATAATAATAATTTCGTCTATATTTGATGTTTTTTTATTTGAATCACCCCAAAAATATATAATTTTCACAAAATAGTACAATTGCTTATTATTATTATTATTATTAATACAGATTTTTCATATTACACATGTTTAGCTAAGGCTGTTGGTTGTGTCTGTGTTGTTATTTTCTTGCTTTGCTGTTCTGTTCATCAATCATATTAAATTAAGAGGAGCTTCTACTCGAGTATTTCATTAAAAATACGGAGACTTTTATTGTAGCGTGTCTCTCCGAAACTCCGCCCACCACTACGTCTCACTAATCACTCGCATCCAATCAAACCGAAGCATTTTTACTGACAGCAGTTTTGACCAATCATATGTGCGTCCGCGTTTCCCACTGGCCAATGAGCGACTTTCCCGCCCACACACGGAAGCGAAGGAGCTGCTGTACACATGAGGGTTCCTGACTGGCTGGACTGAACGAGTTTTCCGGCTCTGTGAGAGATCCGACCACCAGAACCGACCACCAGATCTGACCACCTGATCTGACGGCTCACCTGTACTGTTACAGCGCGCTCAGCTCTGATCCACCGGTAAGTCCTGCTAGAGGACAACCAGCCTGTCCACTGAGCACGTGAGTAACCGCGGTGTAAACACTGAACACGTGGCTTTAACATGATGACACGTTCATGATCAAGTCCTCCTGAAAAAGAACCCCAGACTAACACGCTGGTCTAAACTGTTTATATTGGTCTGGTGCTGGTTTAGCTGGTCACCCTGCATGGTTAGACTGGTTGACCAACATACCATCATCCAAGCAGAACTTATGGGAATATGCTAGTTTTACTGGTGACCCGCATATTAACTTCCATAGCTGCTGACCAGCACTCAAAACATGTTCTGGTTTTACTGGTTACCAGCATCCAATCACTACATATGCTGGTTTTACTGGTTACCAGCATCCAGTCACTACATATGTTGGTTTTACTGGCAACTAGCATACCAGCATTCAAAACACAACATATGCTGGTTGTACTGGCAACCTACATTTCCATAGCTGATGCTTGTGAGTATTTTCTGGAGTAATGAATAAACAGTAAAGTATCAGTTCTGGGTTATATACTCTGATATCACACAGAGCTGATCTGAGCTGCTGGTTATGAGTGTTTCTGGAGTAATGAATAAACAGTAAAGTATCAGTTCTGGGTTATATACTCTGATATCACACAGAGCTGCTCTGAGCTGCTGGTTATGAGTGTTTCTGGAGTAATGAATAAACAGTAAAGTATCAGTTCTGGGTTATATACTCTGATATCACACAGAGCTGCTCTGAGCTGCTGGTTATGAGTGTTTCTGGAGTAATGAATAAACAGTAAAGTATCAGTTCTGGGTTATATACTCTGATATCACACAGAGCTGATCCGAGCTGCCGGTTATGAGTATTTTCTGGAGTAATGAATAAACGGTATAGTATCAGTTCTGGGTTATATACTCTGATATCACACAGAGCTGATCCGAGCTGCCGGTTATGAGTATTTTCTGGAGTAATGAATAAACAGTAAAGTATCAGTTCTGGGTTATATACTCTGATATCACACACAGAGCTGATCTGAGCTGCTGGTTATGAGTGTTTCTGGAGTAATGAATAAACAGTAAAGTATCAGTTCTGGGTTATATACTCTGATATCACACAGAGCTGATCTGAGCTGCCGGTTATGAGTATTTTCTGGAGTAATGAATAAACAGTAAAGTATCAGTTCTGGGTTATATACTCTGATATCACACAGAGCTGATCTGAGCTGCCGGTTATGAGTGTTTCTGGAGTAATGAATAAACAGTAAAGTATCAGTTGTGGGTTATATACTCTGATATCACACACAGAGCTGATCTGAGCTGCCGGTTATGAGTATTTTCTGGAGTAATGAATAAACAGTAAAGTATCAGTTGTGGGTTATATACTCTGATATCACACACAGAGCTGATCTGAGCTGCCGGTTATGAGTGTTTCTGGAGTAATGAATAAACAGTAAAGTATCAGTTCTGGGTTATATACTCTGATATCACACAGAGCTGATCCGAGCTGCCGGTTATGAGTATTTTCTGGAGTAATGAATAAACGGTATAGTATCAGTTCTGGGTTATATACTCTGATATCACACAGAGCTGATCCGAGCTGCCGGTTATGAGTGTTTCTGGAGTAATGAATAAACAGTAAAGTATCAGTTCTGGGTTATATACTCTGATATCACACAGAGCTGATCTGAGCTGCTGGTTATGAGTGTTTCTGGAGTAATGAATAAACAGTAAAGTATCAGTTCTGGGTTATATACTCTGATATCACACACAGAGCTGATCTGAGCTGCCGGTTATGAGTGTTTCTGGAGTAATGAATAAACAGTAAAGTATCAGTTGTGGGTTATATACTCTGATATCACACAGAGCTGATCTGAGCTGCCGGTTATGAGTATTTTCTGGAGTAATGAATAAACAGTAAAGTATCAGTTCTGGGTTATATACTCTGATATCACACAGAGCTGATCTGAGCTGCCGGTTATGAGTGTTTCTGGAGTAATGAATAAACAGTAAAGTATCAGTTGTGGGTTATATACTCTGATATCACACACAGAGCTGATCTGAGCTGCCGGTTATGAGTGTTTCTGGAGTAATGAATAAACAGTAAAGTATCAGTTCTGGGTTATATACTCTGATATCACACACAGAGCTGATCTGAGCTGCCGGTTATGAGTGTTTCTGGAGTAATGAATAAACAGTAAAGTATCAGTTCTGGGTTATATACTCTGATATCACACAGAGCTGATCTGAGCTGCCGGTTATGAGTGTTTCTGGAGTAATGAATAAACAGTAAAGTATCAGTTCTGGGTTATATACTCTGATATCACACAGAGCTGATCTGAGCTGCCGGTTATGAGTGTTTCTGGAGTAATGAATAAACAGTAAAGTATCAGTTCTGGGTTATATACTCTGATATCACACACAGAGCTGATCTGAGCTGCTGGTTATGAGTGTTTCTGGAGTAATGAATAAACAGTATAGTATCAGTTCTGGGTTATATACTCTGATATCACACAGAGCTGATCTGAGCTGCCGGTTATGAGTGTTTCTGGAGTAATGAATAAACAGTAAAGTATCAGTTCTGGGTTATATACTCTGATATCACACACAGAGCTGATCTGAGCTGCCGGTTATGAGTGTTTCTGGAGTAATGAATAAACAGTATAGTATCAGTTCTGGGTTATATACTCTGATATCACACAGAGCTGATCTGAGCTGCCGGTTATGAGTGTTTCTGGAGTAATGAATAAACAGTATAGTATCAGTTCTGGGTTATATACTCTGATATCACACACAGAGCTGATCTGAGCTGCCGGTTATGAGTGTTTCTGGAGTAATGAATAAACAGTAAAGTATCAGTTCTGGGTTATATACTCTGATATCACACACAGAGCTGATCTGAGCTGCCGGTTATGAGTGTTTCTGGAGTAATGAATAAACAGTAAAGTATCAGTTCTGGGTTATATACTCTGATATCACACACAGAGCTGATCCGAGCTGCCGGTTATGAGTATTTTCTGGAGTAATGAATAAACAGTAAAGTATCAGTTCTGGGTTATATACTCTGATATCACACAGAGCTGATCCGAGCTGCCGGTTATGAGTGTTTCTGGAGTAATGAATAAACAGTAAAGTATCAGTTGTGGGTTATATACTCTGATATCACACACAGAGCTGATCTGAGCTGCCGGTTATGAGTGTTTCTGGAGTAATGAATAAACAGTATAGTATCAGTTCTGGGTTATATACTCTGATATCACACACAGAGCTGATCTGAGCTGCTGGTTATGAGTGTTTCTGGAGTAATGAATAAACAGTAAAGTATCAGTTCTGGGTTATATACTCTGATATCACACACAGAGCTGATCTGAGCTGCTGGTTATGAGTGTTTCTGGAGTAATGAATAAACAGTAAAGTATCAGTTCTGGGTTATATACTCTGATATCACACAGAGCTGATCTGAGCTGCTGGTTATGAGTGTTTCTGGAGTAATGAATAAACAGTAAAGTATCAGTTCTGGGTTATATACTCTGATATCACACAGAGCTGATCTGAGCTGCTGGTTATGAGTGTTTCTGGAGTAATGAATAAACAGTATAGTATCAGTTCTGGGTTATATACTCTGATATCACACACAGAGCTGATCTGAGCTGCCGGTTATGAGTGTTTCTGGAGTAATGAATAAACAGTAAAGTATCAGTTGTGGGTTATATACTCTGATATCACACACAGAGCTGATCTGAGCTGCCGGTTATGAGTGTTTCTGGAGTAATGAATAAACAGTAAAGTATCAGTTCTGGGTTATATACTCTGATATCACACACAGAGCTGATCTGAGCTGCCGGTTATGAGTGTTTCTGGAGTAATGAATAAACAGTATAGTATCAGTTCTGGGTTATATACTCTGATATCACACAGAGCTGATCTGAGCTGCCGGTTATGAGTGTTTCTGGAGTAATGAATAAACAGTATAGTATCAGTTCTGGGTTATATACTCTGATATCACACACAGAGCTGATCTGAGCTGCCGGTTATGAGTGTTTCTGGAGTAATGAATAAACAGTAAAGTATCAGTTCTGGGTTATATACTCTGATATCACACACAGAGCTGATCTGAGCTGCCGGTTATGAGTGTTTCTGGAGTAATGAATAAACAGTAAAGTATCAGTTCTGGGTTATATACTCTGATATCACACACAGAGCTGATCCGAGCTGCCGGTTATGAGTATTTTCTGGAGTAATGAATAAACAGTAAAGTATCAGTTCTGGGTTATATACTCTGATATCACACAGAGCTGATCCGAGCTGCCGGTTATGAGTGTTTCTGGAGTAATGAATAAACAGTAAAGTATCAGTTGTGGGTTATATACTCTGATATCACACACAGAGCTGATCTGAGCTGCCGGTTATGAGTGTTTCTGGAGTAATGAATAAACAGTATAGTATCAGTTCTGGGTTATATACTCTGATATCACACACAGAGCTGATCTGAGCTGCTGGTTATGAGTGTTTCTGGAGTAATGAATAAACAGTAAAGTATCAGTTCTGGGTTATATACTCTGATATCACACACAGAGCTGATCTGAGCTGCTGGTTATGAGTGTTTCTGGAGTAATGAATAAACAGTAAAGTATCAGTTCTGGGTTATATACTCTGATATCACACAGAGCTGATCTGAGCTGCTGGTTATGAGTGTTTCTGGAGTAATGAATAAACAGTAAAGTATCAGTTCTGGGTTATATACTCTGATATCACACAGAGCTGATCTGAGCTGCTGGTTATGAGTGTTTCTGGAGTAATGAATAAACAGTAAAGTATCAGTTCTGGGTTATATACTCTGATATCACACACAGAGCTGATCTGAGCTGCCGGTTATGAGTGTTTCTGGAGTAATGAATAAACAGTAAAGTATCAGTTCTGGGTTATATACTCTGATATCACACAGAGCTGATCTGAGCTGCTGGTTATGAGTGTTTCTGGAGTAATGAATAAACAGTATAGTATCAGTTCTGGGTTATATACTCTGATATCACACACAGAGCTGATCTGAGCTGCCGGTTATGAGTGTTTCTGGAGTAATGAATAAACAGTAAAGTATCAGTTGTGGGTTATATACTCTGATATCACACACAGAGCTGATCTGAGCTGCCGGTTATGAGTGTTTCTGGAGTAATGAATAAACAGTATAGTATCAGTTCTGGGTTATATACTCTGATATCACACACAGAGCTGATCTGAGCTGCTGGTGGGATGAACAGCTCTCTGAAACACGAGGGCGACTCTGAGGGTCTGTGTACGGAGGTGAAGCGTGTGTGTCGCAGGGACTCCTGGGGGAACAGTGCTGTGGAAGCGGAGTCAGCAGAGGGCGCCAGCATACAAGTGGTAAGTATGCTGCCTCTCTACCTCTCTCTCTACCTCTCTTCGTCTCTCTCTCTCTCTCTCTCTCTATATATATATATATATATATATATATATAATTATCTCTACCTCTTTCTATCTCTCTCTCTCTTTGTCTTTGTATCTGTGTCTCTCTATCTCTCACTTTCTCTCCTGCATCTCTCTTTGTATCTCTCTCTCTCTGTCTGTATATTTACCAGTCTATCTATCACTCTCTATCACTCTCTTTGTGTGTGTATGTCGCTACCTCTACCACTTTCTATCTCTCTCTATCTCTCTTTTTTCTCTATATCTCTATCTTTACCTATCTGTATATCTCGCTGTGTGTATGTCTCTGTCTCTCTCTATCTCTACCTCTCTATCTCTACCTCTCTCTGTCTCTCTGTGTCTATTTCTATCTCTCTCTATCTCTTACTTTCTCTTTCTCTCTATCTTTCTCTCTTTACCTATCTCTCTCTCTATCTCTCTTTGTATCTCTCTGTATCTCTCTATCTCTATCTCTGTCTATACCTCTCTATCTCTGTCTCTTTCTATTTCTCTCTCTGTATCTCTATCTCTCGGTGTGTTGTTTTCTATCTCTCTCTTTCTCTATCTCTACCTCTCTCTGCCTCTTTCTATTGCTCTCTCTGTATCTATCTATCTCTTTGTTTATCTATCTCTACCTCTACCTCTCCATATCTTTCTCTGTCTGTATTTCTCTGTATCTCTCTATCTCTATCTCTGCCTGTCTCTCTCGCAGTATCTATCTCTATCCCTACTTCTCTCTGTCTCTCTCTCTCATCTCTCATTTTCCTTCTATTTTTTTTTCATTTTCTTTTGTCTTTTTTTAGTTTCTGTTCCATATCTCATTCCATATCTTTTTGTTTTTCTCGTTTTTTTCCCTTTATTTCATTTACATCTCAATTTTAATGTTTATATTTTTTTCTTGTTTGATGAAAAAATATATCTGTTATAAAGCCTTTGATCCACAAAACCTCTTAAATCTGTCTCTCTCTCTCTCTCTCTCTCTCTCTCTCTCTCTCTCTCTCTCTCTCTCTCTCTCTCTCTCTGTGCAGTCAGTGATTGTTCCTGTATATAATGGAGCTGAATGGCTGGACGAGTGTGTGCAGGCTGTTCTGGATCAGGACTTTAAGGGGTCTATGGAGGTCTCGGTTTATGACGACTCCAGTACAGTACGTATCATTAACTCTCAGTACACACGACGGAGCTTTTGGTGCAGGATGTTTTCCAGTAATGCAGTTACTGAAGCCAGTACGTATAAATATACAGCGCAGCACAGATAGACACGTACTGTACCTGTACAGTCTCTCTCCTGCTGTGTTAAACTTTTCATACTTTGCTCTCTGTATTATATTCCTGTCTTACTGGCTTAGAGTACAGCGTATAGGCCAGTGTGCTGTCCCATATGGTGTTCACCCAGCCAGCCTGGGTTCGGCTCCCAGTGTGAGAAGAGTTTATCAAGGCAGTCATGAGCTGGAGGTTAGGGGACCAGTGACCTTGTGATTGGAAGGTTTGGTCCACTGAACAAACATGAGCAAGACACCCAACCCCTAACTGCTTTCCGAGTACTGTGGATAGAACTGCCCACCACTTCGGGCAAGTGTGCTAACCACTGCCCCCTAGTGCGTGTGTTCACTAGTGTGTGTGTGTATTTATGACATAGTTCTAAACACTACTAATGTAGTATATCTTGTGGTTCTAAATGAGACATAGTTCTAAATTCTACTAATGTAGTATATCTTGTGGTTCTAAATGAGACATAGTTCTAAACACTACTAATGTAGTATATCTTGTGGTTCTAAATGAGACATAGTTCTAAACACTACTAATGTAGTATATCTTGTGGTTCTAAATGAGACATAGTTTTAAATTCTACTAATGTAGTATATCTTGTGGTTCTAAATGAGACATAGTTCTAAATTCTACTAATGTAGTATATCTTGTGGTTCTAAATGAGACATAGTTCTAAATTCTACTAATGTAGTATATCTTGTGGTTCTAAATGAGACATAGTTCTAAACACTACTAATGTAGTATATCTTGTGGTTCTAAATGAGACATAGTTTTAAATTCTACTAATGTAGTATATCTTGTGGTTCTAAATGAGACATAGTTCTAAATTCTACTAATGTAGTATATCTTGTGGTTCTAAATGACAATTAATTCTAAATTGTGCTAATGTAGTATATCTTCTAGTTCCAAATGACAAATAGTTCTAAAGTTACAAATGTAGTATATCTTCTAGTTCTAAATGACAAATAGTTCTAAAGTTACAAATGTAGTATATCTTCTAGTTCTAAATGACAAATAGTTCTAAAGTTACAAATGTAGTATATCTTCTAGTTCTAAATGACAAATAGTTCTAAAGTTACAAATGTAGTATCTTGTAGTTCGAAATGAGACATAGTTTTAAATTCTACTAATGTAGCACATGTTGTAGTTCTAAATGACAAATAATTCTAATTTCTACTAATGTAGTATCTTGTACTTTCAAATATTGTACTTCTGAATTCTACTAGTGTATAGTTTATCTAGTATGTAGTATGTCTTGTAGTGCTAAATAACAAATAGTTCTAAATTCTTAATTCTACTAATGTAGTATATCTTGTGGTTCTAAATGAGACATAGTTCTAAATTCTACTAATGTAGTATATCTTGTGGTTCTAAATGAGACATAGTTCTAAATTCTACTAATGTAGTATATCTTGTGGTTCTAAATGACAATTAATTCTAAATTGTGCTAATGTAGTATATCTTCTAGTTCCAAATGACAAATAGTTCTAAAGTTACAAATGTAGTATATCTTCTAGTTCTAAATGACAAATAGTTCTAAAGTTACAAATGTAGTATCTTGTAGTTCGAAATGAGACATAGTTTTAAATTCTACTAATGTAGCACATGTTGTAGTTCTAAATGACAAATAATTCTAATTTCTACTAATGTAGTATCTTGTACTTTCAAATATTGTACTTCTGAATTCTACTAGTGTATAGTTTATCTAGTATGTAGTATGTCTTGTAGTGCTAAATAACAAATAGTTCTAAATTCTTAATTCTACTAATGTAGTATATCTTGTAGTTCTAAATAACAAATAGTTCTAAATTCTACCAGTGTAATATATCTTGTAGTTCTAAATAACAAATAGTTCTAAATTCTAAATTCTGCAAATGTATTATATCTTGTAGTTCTAAATAACACATAATTTTAAATTCTACTAATGTAGTATCTTGTACTTCTAAATAATAAATAGTTTTAAATTTGAAATTCTACTAATGTAGTATATCGTTTATTTCTATATGACAAATAATTCTAAATTCTATTGATGTATTAATCTGTAAATCTGTAGTTCTAAATGACAATTCTTCTAAATTCTACGCATGTTGTAATCTGTATTTCTAAATGCTTAATTCTACTAATGTAGTAACCTGTGGTTCTAAATGACATATATACAGAATGCTTTATTTTGATTGTTGTGAATGATTAAATGAATTATTTGTTCACTATTAGTGTATTTTATTATTATGTACTTTGTTGCTATTTTTTGATATAGTGTTGTTATTTGACGTTGTGCCTAACAAGACCAATCTGTCCATCTCTCTCAGGATAACTCCAGAGCAATTGTTGAGGGCTGGAGAGAAAAACTGGAGAAGAGAGGCATTTCCATGGTGATATCTGGCCATAACTCTGACAAACCAAAAGGAGGTATGTATGTTTAACTGTTCTAAATAATTGTATAACCACTGCAAATGATTTATTAACAACTACTATTCAATGTCTGCTATAAAATATTTGTTAAGTACTATTTATTATTTAGGAATTACTATGAATTATCAGTTAAGTATCATAGATTATTCAGTACCTACTATATGTTGTTCATAATCTATTATAAACCATTCAGTATCTACTATAAATGATTCAGTATCTGTTATACATTATTCATAATCCACTGTATATTATTCATAGTCTGCTATAAATTATATAGTATATACTGTCAATTATTCAGTATCTGCTATAAATTATTCAGTATCTCCTATACATTCTTCAATATCTACTATAAACTATATAGGAACTACTAGTAACTATTCAGTACTAACATAAATGATTAATAATTGACTATAAATTACTTATAATCTACTATGAGCTATTCAGTATCTACAATAAAGTAATCAGTAACTACTATTAATAATTCAGTATCTACTATACATTCTTCAATATCTACTATAAATTCTATAGGAACTCCTATATAATATTCATTATTTACTGATTTAATGAGTTATTCATTATTAATTATTCAGAATCTACTATTTCTTTCTGAGCACTGGCCAATATGCACATGTCAAATATACACACTGACCCAGAATTACTGTTGTAGTACAAAACTCTTCTAAATTCTACTAATGAAGTATCTTGTCGTTCTAAATAATAAATAGTTCTAAATTCTAAATTATACTAATGTAGTGTATCTTGTGGTTTTAAATGACAAATACTTCTAAATTAAGTTTTAAGTTTAGAATTATTCTGTCACTTTTTGCACACAGCAAAATTTGACCTCCGCATTTAACCCATTCAAGCAGTGAAAAATTCTAAATTCTATTAATGCAGTATATTTTGTAGTTCTATATAACAAATAGTTCCAAATTCTACTAATGTAGTATATCTTGTAGTTTTAAATGACAAATAGTTCTAAATTCTTCTAATGTAGTATCTTGTACTTCTAAATAGTTCTAAAAACTCTCTTAACATCCTCCGATATGGCTTGCTTTCCTTTGCTCTAAAGTCGGGTTTGCCAAGAACCAGGCCGTGTCTCAGAGCTCTGGCCGATACCTGTGTTTCCAGGATGCGGTAAGTGTGTTATGTTGTGTACTTTATTTGTCCTACAAGGAAATTGTATTTAATTTTTCTAACTATCACAGTCTGGAAGCAGACCAGCGTAGCACCAGGCACAAACAGATATACACCCAGTCAGTCCTGGGATTTGAACCCATGACCTTCCGGCCGCTGAAGCTCGCCTTCTTCCACTAAGCTACCAGTCATCCTGTGTGTTTGCTTAGTGAGAGAAAGAATGAAAGAAGGAGACAGAGAGAGAAATATGAACCAACTGTGAGCAAGGATGTGTTGCCTAACCGATACGCAGACACACGTTAACCACACATTAACACACTGCTGAAGCAGGTGGCTCCTACAGTCCACTGAGTGTTTGACAAACTTGTCAGAAGAGCAAGATTAATGAGCCCAGCCAGTGTGTGTGTGTGTGTGTGTGTGTGTGTGTGTGTGTGTGTGTTAGGCATGTAAATGTGTTCTGTCTGACAGGGCTACCTGTGTTTACACAGCGTGGTATGTTTATACTGTTCAGTTATTCATTCTTCAGCAGGAAGGCAGAAAATTCCACACAAAGCCCGACCAACTAACTAACTCTACTATTCATTCAGACCACCTCCTTATATCTCCACTCACTGTCCACTGTGTCAGCTCCACTGACCATACAGGACCTCCACTCACTGTCCACTGTATCAGCTCCACTGACCATACAGGACCTCCACTCACTGTCCACTGTATCAGCTCCACTGACCATACAGGACCTCCACTCACTGTCCACTGTATCAGCTCCACTGACCATACAGGAGCTCCACTCACTGTCCACTGTATCAGCTCCACTGACCATACAGGACCTCCACTCACAGACTGTAGTTCATCTGATTCTCTGTATACTTTATTACTCTGTTCTTTAATGATCAGGACCCCCACAGGACCACCACAGAGCAGGTACTATTAGGGAGGTGGCTCATTCTCAGCACTGCAGTGACACTGACATGCTGGTGGTGTGTTAGTGTGTTAGTGTTGTGCTGGTGTGAGTGGATTAGAGTGTTTAAACACCTCAGTGTCACTGCTGGACTAAGAATCGTCCACCAACCAAAACTATCCAGACAGCAGTGTCCTGTGGGCGGCGTCCTGTGTCCACTGATGAAGAACTAGAGGAACACAAACTGTGCAGCAGCAGATGAGCTACTGTCTCTGACTTTACATCTACAAGGTGGACCAGCAAGTAGTAGGAGTGTTTAATAGAGTGGACAGTGAGTGGACACTGCTGGGTCTGATCCACTCACACCAGCACAACACACACTAACATACCACCACCACCACCTCAGTGTCACTGCTGGACTGAATGAACCACCAACCAAAACAGCCCAGACAAACACTGTCCTGTGGGCAGCGTCCAGTGACCGCTGATGAAGGACTAACCTTCCTTCCTGTATTTAACCAAGAGAAAAGCATTTGTGGCTTCTGTGTGATTCTCTGTTAAATATATGTTCCCAACGTTTTCTTGAGAATTAAAATCGAGTAACTTGATCTTAAACACTGTTTGGACTCTAAATGAAGTTAACGAAAGGGTGGACGTTTAGCAGTCCAGCAATGTAGGGATGTCCACTAGGACACTGCCCAGAGGACGCTGCTTTACCACAACATGAAAAGACACTGAGATTTGGTTCCAGCGGTGATGATCTACTTAAGCTTGTATAGTAAATTGCAAATGTCACTCTGTCGTTTGTATAATTTCTAGTCAAAACAGAGTTTAAGATCACGTTACTCATTTTTAAGTGTTGGGGAGAAAAGTCGGAGACATATATTTAACAGAAAATTACACAGAAGCCACCAGAGTTTTCTCTAGGATAACTACAAACCCAGGATCATTAGTGTACCGAATATTCTTACACACACACAAACCGGTCCAGACTTCGTTCCAGACCTCTCATAAACACGCCACACACCGTATGTTACTGTGCACCATAAGAAATCTACAGTGTGTGTGTCTGTTATAGAGATATGGAAGCTGTTCAAGGCTCCCTCGAAGCCAAAACACACACAAGGCCATGAGAAACACACGATACCTCCGAATACACCACGTTTCCCATATACAGGAATTGGACACAAAGTTCAGTGTGTGCGCTCGTGTGTGCGCCTGTGTGTATGTGTTGGAGACTGCAGGCCGTCTTAGGTCAGTGAGGAATGGACAGAATCATTGATATGGACTCTGTATTTATAGATAATTTCAGTGATTTTCAGTCCAGTGTGAGTGAGAACTGGGAGACGTATGTCTTTGGAGTTCACTGGTCTGTTGTTTCTTCCTTGGTCTTTGTGGTTCATCTCCAGAGCTTCAGGGCTTCATGTGGGAAGGAAAAGAGTCTCAAGCTGTGTCTCAGTTGGTGTACTTGCCTAAGGTGTTAGACTGGCTAGCTTCAGTTCCATTAGTATATCCACACTGAACACTGGCTGACAGTGATGTGACAGGGCATTGTGTATGAATGTAGTGTGTATAGTGTATGAATGTAGTGTGTATAGTGTATGAATGTAGTGTGTATATAAGAATGTAGTGTGTATATAAGAATATAGTGTATGAATGTAGTGTGTATAGTGTATGAATGTAGTGTGTATATAAGAATATAGTGTATGAATGTAGTGTGTATAGTGTATGAATGTAGTGTGTATATAAGAATATAGTGTATGAATGTAGTGTGTATAGTGTATGAATGTAGTGTGTATATAAGAATATAGTGTATGAATGTAGTGTGTATATAAGAATATAGTGTATGAATGTAGTGTGTATAGTGTATGAATGTAGTGTGTATATAAGAATATAGTGTATGAATGTAGTGTGTATATAAGAATATAGTGTATGAATGTAGTGTGTATAGTGTATGAATGTAGTGTGTATAGTGTATGAATGTAGTGTGTATAGTGTATGAATGTAGTGTGTATATAAGAATATAGTGTATGAATGTAGTGTGTATAGTGTATGAATGTAGTGTGTATATAAGAATATAGTGTATGAATGTAGTGTGTATAGTGTATGAATGTAGTGTATGAATGTAGTGTAAGAATATAGTGTATAGTGTATGAGTGTAGTATAAGAATATAGTGTATGAATGTAGTGTGTATAGTGTATGAATGTAGTGTGTATATAAGAATATATTGTATGAATGTAGTGTGTATATAAGAATATAGTGTATGAATGTAGTGTGTATAGTGTATGAATGTAGTGTGTATATAAGAATATATTGTATGAATGTAGTGTGTATATAAGAATATAGTGTATGAATGTAGTGTAAGAATATAGTGTATAGTGTAAGAATGTAGTATTTGAATATAGTGTAAGAATGTAGTATTTGAATATAGTGTAAGAATGTAGAATTAGAATATAGTGTATGAGTGTAGTATAAGAATATGTGTATAGTGTATTAATGTAAAAAGTATATAGTTTATTAATGTAGTGTAAGAATATAGTTTATTAATGTAGCGAAAGAATGTAGTATACAATGTTTAATTTAGTGTAAGAATAAAAACCATACAGTGTATGAATGTAATAGTGTATAATGTACTGATGTATTGTGAGGATATAGTATCTAGTATAAAAAAGCAGTGATCATAGCAGTGTATAGATTCTGAATTGAGACCCAGTAGGAAAGTTTCATGAGAACTAGTTTCCTCAGAGCGTATGAAGTAATGCAGTGAAGACTTTGAGACAGATGTGATTGAGTAAGAGCTTTATAAGGTTTCTGCTTCCCCTCAAAGAGGCTGACTCGCTCCAGCAGTGTTGCAATCATGAGAGCGCTGGACTCTGCCAGTGTTATGATGGACACAAGATAAACAGTCTCTGATTTAAAGGGGTTGTTCAGGAATGCTTCAGAAATCAAATGTAGATGAATTGGCCAACATGTGTTTGGTGTCTGCTTTAGTTTAACACTGGAGGTACGAGACTGTAGCATATAGTGTAAGATTCGTATACATTATGTGTAAATATAGGCTGGTGATCCTGATGTGAGGTGTTGGTGACTCTGAAATAGATGGTTCTTCAAAGGTTCTTTCATGGCAGAACCATGAACACTCATATAACCCTTTGCATGCTTAAACCTTTATATATATATGCTATGATCTCAAGCTTGTAACAACAACCTTTTTGGTGCTGTATAGAAACACATTCTCCATTAAGCCGAAGGACAATTTCATTGTGCAAAGACCCATAGAGCATGTGGAACTTGTAGTAGAACCTTTTTTTATGTGAGCGCTTGACAAATCATGCAGTTTTACAGGTGTGTGTGTATGTGGGTCAGGTTCATGCAACATTGTGGGGGCCAAAATTTGTCCCTATATTTTTATCCTTGTGGGGACCCCAGTGTAAACCTTTATGTTGTAAAGTCTGGGTTAGGTTAAGGTTACAGTTAGTGTTAAGGTCAAACTTAGTAGTAGGTCTGGTTAATATTTGGGTTTGTTTCCAGATATTAAATCAAAGTCTATGCAGGAGAAACAAGTGTGTGTGTGTTCTTGTAGTTGTATATTTGTGAGGACCATTTTGCTGGTCAATCACATTATTTGGAGAACAGCCTTTTGGATACTGAGGTTAAGGTTAGTGTTGGGTTTAGGAGCAGGTGTAGTATTATTTAACTACAGTGATATGAAGTTTAACAGGAATCTATGGATGACCTCACAAATACAGTCAGACACATTTTTGTGTGTGCAAAGGCCATTATTTAGGAATTTTCCATATGTTCATTCACTGAGCTCACTGAGGTTTTTGGAACACCAGCAGCTTTTTCCATTCTCTGGTCCCTTTTTATGTTCCAGTCAATGCAGAGATTTCAGATACGCTGAGAAACACACTGTGGATGGTCAGTCAAGTTATTCTAAAACTTATTACTAACATACTTAGAGTCACAAATTGAAATTATACCATGAGAATGATCCACCACCCAGACAGTACCTGCTCTGTGGTGGTCCTGTGGGGGTCCTGATCATTAAAGAACAGAGTAATAAAGTATACAGAGAATCAGATGAACTACAGTATGTAAGTGTAGCTCCTATATGGTCAGTGGAGCTGATACAGTGGACAGTGAGTGGAGCTCCTATATGGTCAGTGGAGCTGATACAGTGGACAGTGAGTAGAGATATAAGGAGGTGGTTTCAATAAAATTAATAGTATGATTCAGCCATCACTATAGCCAGGCCAGCACTATGATGTAGGTTTGTAAACATTAGTAATGGGCTTATACACACTTCAGTAATTATGTGTGGAAGCGGCTGGCAGGCGTTCACTACTAACATTTGAAGACTAATATTGGATCAAACAGATTAAAGGCTATTAATTACAATACTCAATAATCACTACAAGACTTTTACTCACTAGAGACGTTCAGTCTGTTTAAAAGTATAAGCAGACCACTGGACTGGTCAGCATTTCATTAGGAATTGAACTTGAATGCTGTAGAACTCCACTGAGACGCTGCTGCCAACCCCAAATGTCTGGCTTCAGCCTCGTGTTTGTGTTGCAGGATGATGTCATGATGCCCCAGAGGGTCAGACTGCAGTACGAGACCGCCGTCCTTAACCCCACTGCCGTGAGTCAAACAGGAAGTGAAGATCACATCCCTTTCACGCACTTTCTGTCTGTTCTTGTACTCAGTTTTTCCACATATGTGTGTTTTTATTTATCCAGAAAGCTCATGATTCATAGTCTCAATCTGTTTTTATCCCTAAATATCTTAATATCTTAATTACTGCGCCTTTAAGACTGATATATGTAAATGAGCTCTGTTCTGATTGGCTGCCCTAAATTGTATTGAGCCTCATATAGCCGCTGCCAAAGACTGCATCTCCAAATTAGTTACTTTACAAGAGAGACCAAAATATTCTTCACTTTCAATATGAATTAATATAGAAAAAACAAGTACCTCCAAAGTAGTAACTTTACAGGAGAGGACAAAAACCTTCTTAATGTAAATTATTCCAAGGTGTTTTGGAGCATTTCTATTGGTCCAGTCATCATGAATTTTTCACACAGTGTAAACAGCAGCTGCTGTGTTCAAATGATGTTGAAAAATAAAAATGGACAAACATGTTTTTCATTGGGCGGCAGATATATGAGGCGCAATACAATTTTGGGCAGCCAATCAGAACAGAGCTGATTTTCATATATCAGTCTTAAAGGTCCAGTAATTAAAACAAAACGTTTAGGGATATTAAAACAATGAATCATGACCTTTCTTGGTAAACAGACGTCCACATTCACATTTTATATATATATATATATATATATATATATATATATATATATATATATATATATATATATATATAAAATGTGGATGTGGAGGTCTGCTCTCTGTATTCCAGTCCAGCCAGTGGAGCAGTTTGGAAAATCCCTGGTGTGGAATGTGGGGGAATTTGGGAGCTATCTGCAGTCCGCCGCTTGTTGGTATTATTTCGGGAGGTTTTGCGGCGGCTGCTAAAGGAATTACACAGCTTACTGCTGAGTCTCTGTCTGACGGTGTGCAAGCCGTTCAGCCGTACAGGAATGCAAAATGCAAATGAGCCCTCAGTGAGAAGAGGAAAACACTGGGTACTGACGCATGTCTTTAATAATCAAGGTGAACGAAGGGTCTTTTGGACCTTTGCCAACAGGGGTTCAGATTTGGTTTGACAAGTGGGACTGAGGTCAAGAGGCTCTGACTTACACACAGGAACTCAAGCATACAATTGGGCTTACAAACCACATCTACCACCTTAAACCAGTTCTTCAGGAGTCTCTTAGTAAAGGGAATGGTTGTGTTTAGAACCGTGGGTTCTGTGTAGCACTGATTAACGCTTTTCTACATCTGTTCTAATGATCTGGTGTTCTTATTGGTGAACATACATGTATTGATAAAATAAAGACTTATTAACAATCAGCTTAGATGCTTTCGTGCAGTAGTGTATATTTTATGTCTTACTTTAAGGTTGTTGTGAGATTATTTACCTTATGTAAGTGATTTAAGTGATTTAATGAGCCTATGCTGGCTATATTATTGTTTTATAATTGTTTTCTATTTCTAGTTCGTTCTTATCCTCTTTACTTATACTTCTTCTAAAAGTTCTTCACTTTTATTACTTAATTGTATTTCTTTCTCGGTGTATGGATACTCTTGGGCATACACTAATTTAATTATTTTAATTTAGTATATAAAAAAACAAAACCTTTCATTAGAGTGTTAAAATTAACAGCAATATAATATTTCATATCTAACAGCAGTTCTGCAACTCAACTATACTAACTTGCAACTAACTATACTACATTTCTGTTTGTAAGTGAAAGTGTAGATAATTTATGATAAATAGAATTTTTGCTTGGCTTTGTTATCATGGCCTTCAAGTTTTATGTGCATTACAAACTGTGTAGCACCACCACTGTGTATGTGAGGCTTCAAGAATCCAATAAAATACCATATACACTGAGAGATCTGAAAGAAACCAGAGTGTAAGTATACATACACTGAGGAGATATATATACACTGAGAGATCTGAAAGAAATCAGACTAACAGTATATATACACTGAGATCTAAAAGAACCCAGACTAACAGTATATATACACTGAGAGATCTGAAAGAAATCAGACTAACTGTATACATACACTGAGAGATCTGAAAGAAATCAGAGTAAGAGTATATATACACTGAGAGATCTGAAAGAAATCAGAGTAAGAGTATATATACACTGAGAGATCTGAAAAAAATCAGAGTAAGAGTATATATACACTGAGAGATCTAAAAAAAAATCAGAGTAAGAGTATATATACACTGAGAGATTTGAAAAAAATCAGACTAACAGTATATATACACTGAGAGATCTGAAAGAAATCAGACTAACAGTATATATACACTGAGAGATCTGAAAGAAATCAGACTAACAGTATATATACACTGAGAGATCTGAAAGAAATCAGAGTAAGAGTATATATACACTGAGAGATCTGAAAGAAATCAGAGTATTAGTATATATACACTGAGAGATCTGAAAGAAATCAGAGTAAGACTATATATACACTGAGAGATCTGAAAGAAATCAGACTAACAGTATATATACACTGAGATCTGAAAGAAATCAGAGTAAGAGTATATATACACTGAGAGATCTGAAAGAAATCAGACTAACAGTATATATACACTGAGAGATCTGAAAGAAATCAGAGTATTAGTATATATACACTGAGAGATCTGAAAGAAATCAGACTAACAGTATATATACACTGAGAGATCTGAAAGAAATCAGAGTAAGAGTATATATACACTGAGAAATCTGAAAGAAATCAGAGTAAGAGTATATATACACTGAGAGATCTGAAAGAAATCAGAGTAAGAGTATATATACACTGAGAGATCTGAAAAAAATCAGAGTAAGAGTATATATACACAGAGATCTGAAAGAAATCAGAGTAAGAGTATATATACACTGAGAGATCTGAAAGAAATCAGAGTAAGAGTATATATACACAGAGATCTGAAAGAAATCAGAGTAAGAGTATATATACACAGAGATCTGAAAGAAATCAGACTAACAGTATCTATACACTGAGATCTGAAAGAAATCAGAGTAAGAGTATATATACACTGAGATCTGAAAGAAATCAGAGTAAGAGTATATATACACAGAGATCTGAAAGAAATCAGACTAACAGTATCTATACACTGAGATCTGAAAGAAATCAGAGTAAGAGTATATATACACAGAGATCTGAAAGAAATCAGACTAACAGTATCTATACACTGAGATCTGAAAGAAATCAGAGTAAGAGTATATATACACAGAGATCTGAAAGAAATCAGAGTAAGAGTATATATACACAGAGATCTGAAAGAAATCAGAGTAAGAGTATATATACACAGAGATCTGAAAGAAATCAGAGTAAGAGTATATATACACTGAGATCTGAAAGAAATCAGAGTAAGAGTATATATACAACAAGAGATCTGAAAGAAATCAGAGTAAGAGTATATATACACTGAGAGATCTGAAAGAAATCAGAGTAAGAGTATATATACACTGAGAGATCTGAAAGAAATCAGAGTAAGAGTATATATACACAGAGATCTGAAAGAAATCAGACTAACAGTATCTATACACTGAGAAATCTGGAAGGAATCAGAGTAAGAGTATATATACACCGAGTAATTGAAAGAAATCAGACTTACAGTATATATACTCTGAGAGATCTGAAAGTAATCAGAGTATTAGTATATATACACTGAGTAATTGAAAGAAATCAGACTAATAGTATATATACACTGAGATCTGAAAGAAATCTCATTATGATCTGACACTTAAGTGCATGTTAACTCAATCAGTACTGATCTGATCTCTGTGCTGAACTGGAATCAGTTCTTTCTATTGCTATAGTAAAACTCTAAAGCTGGTCTCAGGTCAGTATAGAGCCACAGTGTTTGACAGTGGAGGGATAAAGGAAGGGGAAAGAGTGGTAATGAGGGTGAAGGAGTAGCTGTTTGTTGATATGACCCTTGACCCTGAGTCAGCGATCACTGCTGGGCTGTCTGGCGTCAGACTGGAAAGAAGATAAATAGATGTTTGCAGGAGTTGGAGGTTATGGTCAGAGCGCGTTATGAGTAACTGCCTGGCACACGCAGAGGTCAAGAGCGTCTGGCGAGAGCTGTTAGCACCAAAACGGCTGCTGTTGCTCAGGAGGGCCGACAGGAAATGAGCGGGAATGTTTGGAAATACAGGACAGCCTGAGCTCGTTCTGAGGAGCTGTGTTCTGGCACCGCTGCCCTGGAGACAGAACACAAACTCCTAAAGTTCCTGTCTTGTTCCTTTTGTGTTTCTAGATGCTCAGTTTTTAGATGCGAAGTACTTGCTGGCTTATAACTCACTCATTCACTCACGTTTAGCAGACTGTCGTCTCCACAAGGGGGAGCTGTGAGTGGCTCTGTTTATTTTATAGGAGTGGTGCTTTGCATTAGTGACACTGTGGGCCAGTTGTATGCCTGCAACACAACATATGCTTTAATGTGACCTCAAAACAAGTCCACTAGGGTCTTTTTCTAAATAATAATAATAATAATAATGATAATAATAATAATAATAATAATAATAATAATAATAATAATAATGAGTACATTTATGTATCAGTTCTGTTGGTCAAATTACTTTTTTATCTTTTAAATGTAAATAAGTTTTATTGCACAATCACAGCTAAATTTAAAAAACTGGGAAAACATAAAAAGGACAATGATTTTATGTTTAGATGTTATGTTTTTTTTTTATTTTTATTCATATGTAGGTAAATAATTTCAAATATTTCGAATAATTCAGCTTAATTTGGCCTAATAATATGTGGCACAATTGTGTTTGTACACGCTCCTCTTGCTATCCTTATGAGTCCTCACAATTATGGGACAGCAGGAGATCTTGCTGGTCCTCACTTGAGTATATTTTGTTTTTGAGGTGTAGGTGTTAAATGACTTGACTGCTACTTAATAGAAATCAGTGGAAGTCCTCACTAGTATAGTAAGACAAACACTGTGTGTGTGTGTGTGTTACAGATTGTTGGTTGTCAGGTGCGTCGGGATCCTGAAGGTTCCACAGAGCGGTACACACGGTGGATCAACTCCCTCAGTCCGGAACAGCTCTATACACAGGTATATACCGACGTCCCCACGTTGTTACCAGCCTGAATGGACATAAATCAGAAGTTCTGAGAGAAACATGGACTCACAAATCTGATCCCTTCATCCCATCTGAGTCACTATCCCCTATGGTTCTGGATCAGAGACGGATATTATTTAGTTTGAACCTTAAAGTAAATCAGAATCCAGAATTGTTTTATTACTTCATTACACAACTTCCATCATTAAGCCCAACTGTGGCAGTAATGCAGAACCCGAGTCAAAGGTCTGGTCTTCTGATTGGTTAATTGTTCACTTGATGCAGGTCATTTCAGTGCAGTTTGCTTAGTTCTGATATGAGCAACGTATAGGAATAATGTTTAAAGTGACCAGTGACTTGGTGTCTGACTGCCACTGAGTCAGGAACACAGACCCTCCTTCATTGCCAGCTTGAGCCATTTGTCTGTCTTGCCTCACATTGTATGTGGAATGTGGGAAATGCCTCCTGGTATTGGCTCGCAAAGTGTTGGCACAGCAGGCCTGATGCTCGCTCCAATGGAAACAAGATGTTAGATCTTCTTCACATTCTCCTTTTAATACAAATATTATACAGTGTAGTGTAAAGCGTTACCGAGGCGTCCCAGGAATAGTTACAGTTGCGAAGCTATGAAGGACCAACTGGGTGTACTTATGTAAATATAGATTTTGAGACTTTCAAGGGTTAATAAGTGAGTCCCAGACCTCAGTGACAACACCAAGATCACCCTAGGACCACCCCCCCAACCCCTTCCCAGGACATCCCCCCCAGATCCCTCCCTGGACCAACTCCCTGACCACTTCTCAGGATTCCCCAGAGCACTCCGCCTGACACCCCCACAGACCCCCTCTCCCCAGGACCCATCCACAGACCCCTACCCAGACCCCTCCAAAAGACCTCCCCAGATCCCTTCCCAGATCCCTTCCCAGGACCACGCCCCTGACCCTTTCCCAGGATATCACAGATCACTTTGCCTGACACGCCCCAGGACAACTCCACAGACCACTCCCAGGACCCTCCTCCAAAACCATCCCCTTCACCAACCCCTCCCCAGGATCCCCTCTCAAGACCCCTGCCATGACACCCCTAGACCCCTACCCAGGACCTCTCCACAGGCCTCTCCCCAGGAGGCTTCCCCAGGACGCTTCCCCAGGACCTCTCCACAGACCACTCCCAAGACCTTTCTCCAAGACAACCCCCAGACCCTTCAACCAATCTCTCCCTGGCCCCCCGCAAGACTTCCCCCCAGGACCCCCTGTATGAACTGGTTTGGTAATTATTGACACATTTTTATGAGATCAAGTAAAATCAGTTGGTATTAATATCAGTGCACACTTTAATCTAAACACAACAAACACACACGAGTAGGGCCTTCTACAGAACACTGGGGGAGTGTGTGTGTGTGTGTGTGTGTGTGTGTGTATGTATATTTGTGTGTGTGTGTGTGTGTATCTATATATATTTGTGTGTGTGTGTGTGTATATATGTATATTTGTGTGTGTGTGTGTGTGTGTATATATATATATATATATGTATATATATATATATATGTGTGTATATATATATATATATATATATATATATATATATATATATATATATATATATATATATATATATATATATATATATATATTTGTGTGTGTGTGTATGTGTATATATTTGTGTGTGTGTGTGTGTGTGTGTGTGTATATATATATATATATATATATATATATATATATATATATATATATATATATATATATATATATATATATATATATATATATTTGTGATTAGTGTTGTTTTCTACAGAGGAAGTCTCGTAGATGGTCCTCCACCCTGCTGTGGCCGGCGTGTGTGTTTGCGTCAGTAGGTGTGTGTCAGGAAGAGCAGGCGGTGTGTGTTCAGAGAGGTCGCGTGGCACTGGGTCAGGGGTCACTGGAAACAGGAAAAGTACCTGGAGACGGCGGTTTCCGCAGGGAGGAGTGGCGGGGGGGGGGGGTTGGTGGTGGTGGGTGGGGGCAGGAGCTGTGGTGTTAGTGGATCCGTCTGACTGGTGGAAAGTTTTAGCCCCCGTAACCTTGTAACTCTGAATTGTTCAGGTCGTAATTGCAGCCCATTTGAAAAGTGCTCTCGCCTCGGCGTTTTGTTCTGGGGGGCGTTCTGATGTCTGGGGGGCTCGTAAGGACTGAAAAGTATACGCAGCTCATCACACGCTGAAGTGCAGCTTGCATGACAAAACAGGAATGCAGGGCTGAAGAGGCGCAACCTTGCAGTATTTCATTTTCATACACCAAACAGTGCGTGACTTTCTTTAATTCCCTTCAACTCCACTAAAACACTGCCTTTCATTCTAAACACACACACACACACACACACAAGAGGTACTCCCTCCATCTTACTGCAGGCTAAATTATCTCATGTCTACTATATACAGCACTGTGCAGTAGTTTTAGGCACTTGAGGACATTATTATATTTAAACATATGTGTTTACTCAGTAAAACACTTTATTATTAAATATTAATCAGTATTAATAGAGTAAGTAGTGCTTTTACACTTTATTATTAAATATTAATGTTTTAAGTATTAATACAGTGAGTAGTGTTTTCCATACGTCAGTGTGTTTATTAAACTCTTTCCAAGCTTCTCCTAAACAACCCAGTATTATTATCAGTTCTCATCTAATACCTGCTTTGACTGCTCAGTACTTCATTAAGCTAAATCAAGATTTGCTGCTGAAGAAACTGAACACATTCATACAATGTCTGGGGCGTCCAGGAGAAATCTGGAACCTAACTTTGTTTTTCAAACTGGATCAAGATCTGATCTACTTCTCTCACAATAACATATTCATGTTACTTTGTATTGTATGTGTGATTATTTACATCTGTTCTTTACTGATACTGATGTTGGACGAGAAGGTCTGGCTCACAGTCTCCGCTCTAATTCGTCCCAAAGGTGTTCTATCAGGTTGAGGTGCAGGCCAGTCAAGTTCCTCCACACCAAACTCGCTCCTCCATGTCTTTATGGAGCTGCTTTGTGTACTGGTGGGCAGTCATGTTGGAACAGGAAGGGGCTTTACACCACCGCATCCGACGCTTGGTGATGTAAGGCTTGGCCATGGAAACCCATTCCATGAAGCTCTCTATGCTCTGTTCTTGAGCTGATCTGAAGACAACATGAAGTTTGGAGGTCTGATTGACTCTGTAGAAAGTTGGTGACCTCTGTGCACTATGCTCCTCAGCATCCACTGACCTGCTCTGTCATTGTACGTGTTCTACCACTTGGTGTCTAAGTTGCTGTCGTTCTCAATCACTTCCACTTTGTTCTAACACCACTGACAGTCCACTGTGGAACATTTAGTTGTGAGGAAACTTCACCACTGGACTTGTTGCACAGGTGGCGTCCTATCACGGTACCATGCTGGAGTTCACTGAGCTCCTGAGAGAGACCCACTCTTTCACTAATGTGTGTAGAAGCAGTCTGCATGACTAGGTGCTGGTTTTATACACCTGTGATCATGGAAGTGATTGGAACACCTGAACTCAATAATTTGGATGGGTGAGTGAACACTTTCGGCGATAAAGTTAATACTAGGGGTGTAAAAAATATTGAAAATATCAAGTATTGGGATATTATGTTTAGTGATACTGTATCGATTCTTAAAAATACACAGATTCCTGGCAGACAGTGAATCATTGTGTGTTG
>CM038722.1:39584799-39622299 GCA_021613375.1 Megaleporinus macrocephalus | reverse complement strand
GTGTAGTGGTTAGTACGGTGGTGTAGTGGTTAGTACGGTGGTGTAGTGGTTATTACGGTGGTGTAGTGGTTAGTACGGTGGTGTAGTGTAGTGGTTAGTATGGTGGTGTAGTGGTTAGTACGGTGGTGTAGTGGTCAGTATGGTGGTGTAGTGTAGTGGTTAGTATGGTGGTGTAGTGGTTAGTACGGTGGTGTAGTGGTCAGTATGGTGGTGTAGTGGTCAGTATGGTGGTGTAGTGGTTAGTAAGGTGGTGTAGTGGTCAGTATGGTGGTGTAGTGTTTAGTAAGGTGGTGTAGTGGTTAGTACGGTGGTGTAGTGGTTAGTACGGTGGTGTAGTGGTCAGTACGGTGGTGTAGTAGTTAGTATAGTGGTGTAGTGGTTAGTACGGTGGTGTAGTGGTTAGTGCGGTGGTGTAGTGGTTAGTACGGTGGTGTAGTGGTTAGTACGGTGGTGTAGTGGTTAGTACGGTGGTGTAGTGGTTAGTATGGTGGTGTAGTGGTTAGTACGGTGGTGTAGTGGTTAGTAGGGTGGTGTAGTGGTTAGTATGGTGGTGTAGTGGTTAGTACGGTGGTGTAGTGGTTAGTATGATGGTGTAGTGGTTAGTATGGTGGTGTAGTGGTTAGTATGGTGGTGTAGTGGTTAGTACGGTGGTGTAGTGGTTAGTATGGTGGTGTATTGGTTAGTATGGTTAGTATGTGTTATGTTTTGTGATGCTGTATTGATTCTTAAATGCTAAGTATTGATTAGTAATCAGTTGTGTAGTGTAGAGGTTGGCGGCAGACGGTGTTTAAACCTCCAACCACTAGATGGCAGTGTTGTGATCTTCAGCCATTACACTGTTCCACTCCCTGTGCAGTGAAAAACGTTTCTTCCTTTTCGTCCAGTTTCACTTCTATAGTTTGAAGACGACAGCTGCTGTTTACATTGTGTAGTGTTGATTGGTTATTGGATGGAAAACCAATAGAAATGCTCCAGAATAGCTTGGATGTGAGTTCATGAGTGTCTGATCTTGACCTACTTGTCAGTCGGATGTGCCAGTGAGTGGTCAGTCAGTGACTGCAGCTGATAAGTGTTCTGATTAGTGAGGCTCTGATTGGACCGTGTGAGATTATCTTTAGTTTAACACACTCACTTATCTCCAGTTATCTGTGTGTGTGTGTGTGTGTGTGTGTCTTCCTGCGTGTCTGTGTGTTTGTGTGTATGTGTGTTTGTGTGTGTCTGCATGTGTGTCTGTGTGTTTGTGTGTGTCTGCATGTGTGTCTGTGTGTGTCTGCATGTGTGTTTGTGTGTGTCTGCATGTGTTTGTGTGTGTCTGCATGTGTGTGTACGTGTTTGTGTGTGTCTGCATGTGTGTCTGTGTATGTCTGAATGTGTGTCTGTGTGTGTTTGTGTGTGTCTGCATGTGTGTCTATGTGTGTCTATGTGTGTGTGTGTGTCTGCATGTGTGTCTATGTGTGTTTGCAGGTGTGTGTTTATGTGAGCATGTATGTGTGTGTCTACATGTGTGTGTTTGCAAGTGTGTTTGTGTGTCTGCATGTGTGTGACTGTGGGTGTGTATGTGAGTGTGTCTGCAGGTGTGTGTTTATGTGAACGTGTGTGTGTGCAGGTGTGTGAGTGTGTGGGGGGTGTTGGGGGGGTGGCTAGTGCGTCAGTGTCAGAGTTCAGACCCTCTGAAAGTTTAGGCTGGTGAGAAAGTTAAAGGTCAGTGTGTCCGTCATTACAGAGGATTACACCTCTATTAGTGTCCAGCTGGGTTACTCACACATGTGACCGTACATGCTCAGCTCACTGACTGACACTGAAGGGCAAGTCCACCATCTTTTTAAAAACTTCTACATGATTCAGAGTGTGTGCTGGTGTGTAATAAGAGTGTGTGCTGGTGTGTAATAAGAGTGTGTGTTGATGTTTCAGGGCTCGTGTTGTGGGGCTCAGTGACTCCTGTGGAATGTGGGGCGCGTGCAGCTCCGACATCAGCTCTGTACATACGATACACACACACACTTATACACACACAAACACGCGCAGTGATCAGTATATAACATACGACTGTTTATAGACCTGAGATTTAAACACACACACTTAAACTCACACTTATACACACACACACACACACACTTATACACACACAAACACGCGCAGTGATCAGTATATAACATACGACTGTTTATAGACCTGAGATTTAAACACACACACTTAAACTCACACTTATACACACACACACACACACTTATACACACACAAACACGCGCAGTGATCAGTATATAACATACGACTGTTTATAGACCTGAGATTTAAACACACACACCTAAACTCACACTTATACACACACAAACACGCGCAGTGATCAGTATATAACATACGACTGTTTATAGACCTGAGATTTAAACACACACACCTAAACTCACACTTATACACACACAAACATGCGCAGTGATCAGTATAACATACGACTGTTTATAGACCTGAGATTTAAACACACACACTTAAACTCACACTTATACACACACAAACACGCGCAGTGATCAGTATAACATACGACTGTTTATAGACCTGAGATTTAAACACACACACTTAAACTCACACTTATACACACACACACACACACTTATACACACACAAACACGCGCAGTGATCAGTATATAACATACGACTGTTTATAGACCTGAGATTTAAACACACACACCTAAACTCACACTTATACACACACAAACACGCGCAGTAATCAGTATATAACATACGACTGTTTATAGACCTGAGATTTAAACACACACACCTAAATTCACACTTATACACACACAAACATGCGCAGTGATCAGTATAACATACGACTGTTTATAGACCTGAGATTTAAACACACACACTTAAACTCACACTTATACACACACAAACACGCGCAGTGATCAGTATATAACATACGACTGTTTATAGACCTGAGATTTAAACACACACACCTAAACTCACACTTATACACACACAAACACGCGCAGTGATCAGTATATAACATACGACTGTTTATAGACCTGAGATTTAAACACACACACCTAAACTCACACTTATACACACACAAACATGCGCAGTGATCAGTATAACATACGACTGTTTATAGACCTGAGATTTAAACACACACACTTAAACTCACACTTATACACACACAAACACGCGCAGTGATCAGTATAACATACGACTGTTTATAGACCTGAGATTTAAACACACACACTTAAACTCACACTTATACACACACACACACACACTTATACACACACAAACACGCGCAGTGATCAGTATATAACATACGACTGTTTATAGACCTGAGATTTAAACACACACACCTAAACTCACACTTATACACACACAAACACGCGCAGTAATCAGTATATAACATACGACTGTTTATAGACCTGAGATTTAAACACACACACCTAAATTCACACTTATACACACACAAACATGCGCAGTGATCAGTATAACATACGACTGTTTATAGACCTGAGATTTAAACACACACACTTAAACTCACACTTATACACACACAAACACGCGCAGTGATCAGTATATAACATACGACTGTTTATAGACCTGAGATTTAAACACACACACCTAAACTCACACTTATACACACACAAACACGCGCAGTGATCAGTATATAACATACGACTGTTTATAGACCTGAGATTTAAACACACACACCTAAACTCACACTTATACACACACAAACACGCGCAGTAATCAGTATATAACATACGACTGTTTATAGACCTGAGATTTAAACACACACACCTAAATTCACACTTATACACACACAAACATGCGCAGTGATCAGTATAACATACGACTGTTTATAGACCTGAGATTTAAACACACACACTTAAACTCACACTTATACACACACAAACACGCGCAGTGATCAGTATATAACATACGACTGTTTATAGACCTGAGATTTAAACACACACACCTAAACTCACACTTATACACACACAAACACGCGCAGTGATCAGTATATAACATACGACTGTTTATAGACCTGAGATTTAAACACACACACCTAAACTCACACTTATACACACACACACATACACACTTACACACACACAAACACGCGCAGTGATCAGTATATACCATATGACTGTTTATAGACTTGAGATTTAAACACACACATTTACACACACACTTAAACTCACACTTATACATGCACGCACACACTCATACACATACGCTCACACTTACACACATACACTCTTATACACATACAAACTTATACAAATACACACACACTTATACACATACATCACTAAACCACTTCAACACACTCATACTTACACACACATACACTTATACACACATGCATCACTAAACCACTTCAACACACTCACACTTATACACACATGCATCACTAAACCACTTCAACATATGCACACACTTATACACACACACACTTATACACACTCATACTTATACACACATACATCACTAAACCACTTCAACACACTCACACTTATACACACTCAAACACACACACACACTTATACACACATACATGACTAAACCACTTCAACACACTCACACTTATACACACTCAAACACACACACACACACTTATACACACATACACTTATGCACACATACATCACTAAACCACTTCAACACACACACTTATACACACATACACTTATACATACATACATCACTAAACCACTTCAACACACACAAACACTTATACACATACACACACTTATACACACATACACTTATACACACATACATCACTAAACCACTTCAACACACTCACACTTATACACACTCAAACACACACACACTTATACACACATACATCACTAAACCACTTCAACACAAACACACACTTATACACACACACACTTATTCAAGGATTCAAGGATTCAAGGAGACTTTATTGTCATTCGCATCACATGTGGTTCACACATACATTACTAAACCATTTCAACACACACACACACACACACACACACTTATACACATACACGCTTATACACACACACATGCACACTCACACTTATACACATACACGCTTATACACACACACATGCACACTCACACTTATACACATACACGCTTATACACACACACACATGCACACTCACACTTATACACACATACATCATTAAACCACTTCAACACACTCACACTTATATACACTCACACTTATACACATACATCACTAAACCACTTCAACACACTCACACTTATATACACACACACTTATACACACTCACACTTATACACACACATACTTATGCACACATACATTACTTAACCACTTCAACACACACATGCTTATACACACACACACACTTATACACACACTTATACACACACATACATTACTTAACCACTTCAACACACACACGCTTATACACACACACTTATACACACTCACACTTATACACACACATACTTATGCACACATACATTACTTAACCACTTCAACACACACATGCTTATACAAACACACACACTTATACACACACATGCACACTCACACTTATACACACATACATCACTAAACCACTTCAACACACACACACACACACACACACACTTATACACACACATGCACTCTCACACTTATACACACATACATCACAAAACCACCTTCAGACACACGCAGCGCGCGCGAGACAGCGGCCAATAAAACAGGCGCGTGGGCGTGTTCTCCTTCCCTCCGCCCTATGTGGGGGTAGGCGCGTGCCTCCAGTCCGAAGGTAACGCGGGCGCACACTCTTCGTTTGTCCTCGCGCGCTCCTGTGCGCTGTGTTGGTATGAGGTGGTCGAGTAGCGCGCGCTGACGGTTGAGTATGGAGTTTCTCTGCTGAAGGGCTGACCACCGAGCTCACGCGCTGTACCGGAGAGCCAGGATGAAGACGAGGTGGACTGTGTGTGTCTGCGCGCTCGTGCCGCTGCTGCTGGCCGGCTGCGCGTGGAGCGGAGCGGCGCAGTACTCCAGCGACCTGTGCAGCTGGAGGGGGAGGTGAGCTCGCGCTAAACTCACACATTAACACTAACCCTGCACTTACAATAACTGAAGGACACACATGGCGAAGGATCGGAGGTGTGAATCGGTGACGAATGTGTGATTCGATTCGATTAAACGGTTATTTAGGGTGAGTGCGGTTCTTTCACGTGGCATCACATCATTACTTCACACCGACGTATCTGGGGGTCTGTTTACACAGTAGTTAAACGGAGAGTATATAAACTGTACAATGTTCGAATAATCACTAATAATTAATTTTAATTAAATATTGTTGTAATCGATTATAGTCAGTTCCAACAATTAAATACTAATGCTGTTCAGACCAGTGCATTTCTATCTCTCTGAAATAGAAAACAAACGGCTTTCTGTTTCTGGCAACTGTACAATAATGGCTAATAATTTTAATATTTTGAGATTTTACTTAAAATAATGGCTTATTGTTGCAGCATATTGACTGTTTTCTTCAAATATTGACATCATATTTCAAATATATGACTCTTTGTATTAGCATTAACTCAAATAGATAATGAATTCAATAATGCATAAGTAATAAATAATACAGATTTAAAAAAATTATTTTACTGCTGATCGTTTTAATGAAAAATAAAAAATAATTAAGTCTGTTGGCATCAGTAGTCTTTCATCCATTATTTTCCGCCTTATCCTGCTAGTCAGGGTCACGAGCTGGAGTCAATCCCAGCATCATCGGGTGAAGGTGGGGTACACACTCACACCTACGGGCAGTTTAGAGTGAGGATCCTAACATGCATGTGTTTGGACTGTGGGAGGAAACCGGAGTACCCGGAGGAACCCACTCAAACACGTGGAGAACATGCAGACTATCAGTATTGAGTAGATAATCAATTGTTTAGAAATATGATGTCATTATTTTGACATAATAAGCCAGTCTGTGTTAAAGTAAGTCATCATATCATTACTTTGCGATAGAATCGAAGTATTGAAATTCTAAGAGATACCAAGTCAAGTTTTTGGCGTCCTACTGGTAGAAACAAGCTCTTTTTCTGCTCTACCTGATGTTAACGGGCTTCCGTACTGCAGGAATTACAGTTTGTGTCTAAGGTTTATTGGAATACCAGGAGAAAAGCATGTCCAGAGCACTGAACTCATGGATACCACCAACCAGTGCATTCTCAGTGACCACCACCCCCATACACATACCTTTAAACTAACAAACAACAACAACAACATAATCAACAGGAGGGTAAATGGTCCTGAGCTTCACGGACGCAGCACCAGCCAATAGCGGGTCACCACAGTGTGTTTGAAGGAGCTGAACTCTAAAGAGCTTTAGAGGATCTCCAGTCTCCACACTTACTCTGCTCAGCTCAGCATCTGAAGATCAGTGTGCAAAGAGTGACATGGTAATTACTGTTTACAGTCTGGTTGGGTTGTTGGTGGATCTCCAATGTGTTTGAAGGCTGAGCTCTGATGGAGCTGGCTCTATCAGCACTGGTCAGGTAATCATGCTGGACTCATGCTGTCATCTTCTCTTAAGATCAATACCTTCTCCATTTTTAGACCTTTTGAAAAGCTCAGGTACCGTTTACGTCCGGTGACAGTTGCCAAGTCGGTGGACCAGAAGACAGGGTCTGAAAACGTTGTGTTTAAAGCCTCAAGCTGCTTGAAGATGTTTGTATGAGGCTGAACCAGAGTGTTTATATTAAACATCCAGGAAAGCTATAAGGCGATAATGAATATGATGAAGCATGGCTTAAAAATTCTAATCAGTTTTATCTGAGACCTGTATGGGCGTGACTAATGAGCAGCTGGATACAGAACTAACATCATTATCCAGCTTTTATGTGACTAACTGGACATCACAGATACTCAGACAGGTAGAGAGATGAATGGAGCAACACAAAGGAATGAAAGGATGAAGGAACAGTGTTGGTGATGATAAAGGATGAAGGAACAGTGTTGGTGATAAAGGAAAGAAGGAACAGTGTTGGTGATGATAAAGGGATGAAGGAATGAAGGAACAGTGTTGGTGATGATAAAGGATGAAGGAACAGTGTTGGTGATTAAGGAAAGAAGGAACAGTGTTGGTGATGATAAAGGGATGAAGGAATGAAGGAACAGTGTTGGTTATGATAAAGGAATTAAGGGATGAAGGAACAGTGTTGGTTATGATAAAGGAATGAAGGGATGAAGGAACAGTGTTGATGATAAAGGAATGAAAGGATGAAGGAACAGTGTTGGTGATGATAAAGGATGAAGGAACAGTGTTGGTGATGATAAAGGATGAAGGAACAGTGTTGGTGATGATAAAGGAATGAAGGGATGAAGGAACAGTGTTGATGATAAAGGAATGAAAGGATGAAGGAACAGTGTTGGTGATGATAAAGGATGAAGGAGCAGTGTTGGTGATGATAAAGGAATCAAGGGATGAAGGAACAGTGTTGATGATAAAGGAATGAAAGGATGAAGGAACAGTGTTGGTGATGATAAAGGAATGAAGGGATGAAGGAACAGTGTTGGTGATGATAAAGGAATAAAGGGATGAAGGAACAGTGTAGGTGGTGATAAAGGAATAAAGGGATGAAAGAACAGTGTTGGTGATGATAAAGGAATGAAGGGATGAAGGAACAGTGTTGGTGATGATAAAGGAATGAAGGGATGAAGGAACAGTGTTGGTGGTGATAAAGGAATGAAGGGATGAAGGAACAGTGGTGGTAATGATAAAGGAATGAAGGGATGAAAGAACAGTGTTGGTAATGATAAAGGAATGAAGGATGAAGGAACTGTGCTGGTGATAAAGGAATGAAGGGGTGAAGAAACAGTGTCGGTGATAAAGGAATGAAGGGATGAAGGAACAGTGTTGGTGATGATGAAGGAATGAAGTAACAGTGTTGATGATGATAAAGGAATGAAGGGATGAAGGAACAGTGTTGGTAATGATAAAGGAATGAAGGATGAAGGAACAGTGCTGGTGATAAAGGAATGAAGGGATGAAGGAACAAGGTTGGTGATGATAAAGGAATGAAGGGATGAAGGAACAGTGTTGGTGATGATAAAGGAATGAAGGAACAGTGTTGGTGATGATAAAGGAATGAAGAGATGAAGGAACAGTGTTGGTGGTGATGAAGAGATCAAGGAACAGTGTTGGTGATGAAGGGATGAAGTAACAGTGTTGGTGATGATAAAGAAATGAAGGGATGAAGGAACAGTGTTGGTAATGATAAAGGAATGAAGAGATGAAGAAACAGTGTTGGTGATGATAAAGGAATGAAGGAACAGTGTTGGTGATGATAAAGGAATGAAGAGATGAAGGAACAGTGTTGGTGGTGATGAAGAGATCAAGAAACAGTGTTGGTGATGATGAGGGATGAAGTAACAGTGTTGGCGATGATAAAGGAATGAAGGGATGAAGGAACCGTGTTGGTGATGATAAAGGAATGAAAGGATGAAGGAACAGTGTTGGTGATGATAATAAAGTAATGAAGGGATGAAGGAACAGTGTTGGTGATGATAAAGGAATGAAAGGATGAAGGAACAGTGTTGGTGATGGTAAAGGATGAAGGAACAGTGTTGGTGATGATAAAGGAATCAAGGGATGAAGGAATAGTGTTGGTGATGATAAAGGATGAAGGAACAGTGTTGGTGATGATAAAGGAATGAAGGAACAGTGTTGGTGATGATAAAGGAATGAAGGAATAGTGTTGGTAATGATAAAGGAATGAAGAGATGAAACAGTGTTGGTGATGATAAAGGAATGAAGGAACAGTGTTGGTGATGATAAAGAAATGAAGGAATAGTGTTGGTAATGATAAAGGAATGAAGGAATGAAGGAACAGTGTTGGTGATGATAATGGAATGAAGGAATAGTGTTGGTAATGATAAAAAAATGAAGGGATGAAGGAATAGTGATGGTTATGATAAAGGAATGAAGGAACAGTGTTGGTGATGATAAAGGGATGAAGGAATAGTGTTGGTGATGATAAAGGAATGAAGGAACAGTGTTGGTGATGATAAAGGAATGAAGGAACAGTGTTGGTGATGATAAAGGAATGAAGGGATGAAGGAACAGTGTTGGTGATGATAATGGAATGAAGGAATAGTGTTGGTAATGATAAAGAAATGAAGGGATGAAGGAATAGTGATGGTTATGATAAAGGAATGAAGGAACAGTGTTGGTGATGATAAAGGAATGAAGGAACAGTGTTGGTGATGATAAAGCAATGAAGGAACAGTGTTGGTAATGATAAAGGAATGAAGGGATGAAGGAACAGTGTTGGTGGTGATAAAGGAATGAAGGGATGAAGGAACAGTGTTGGTGAGGATAAAGGAATGAAGGGATGAAGGAACAGTGTTGGTGATGATAAAGGAATGAAGGGATGAAGGAACAGTGTTGGTGATGATAAAGGAATGAAGGAGCAGTGTTGGTGATGATAAAGGAATCAAGGGATGAAGGAACAGTGTTGATGATAAAGGAATGAAAGGATGAAGGAACAGTGTTGGTGATGATAAAGGAATGAAGGGATGAAGGAACAGTGTTGGTGATGATAAAGGAATAAAGGGATGAAGGAACAGTGTAGGTGGTGATAAAGGAATAAAGGGATGAAAGAACAGTGTTGGTGATGATAAAGGAATGAAGGGATGAAGGAACAGTGTTGGTGATGATAAAGGAATGAAGGGATGAAGGAACAGTGTTGGTGGTGATAAAGGAATGAAGGGATGAAGGAACAGTGGTGGTAATGATAAAGGAATGAAGGGATGAAAGAACAGTGTTGGTAATGATAAAGGAATGAAGGATGAAGGAACTGTGCTGGTGATAAAGGAATGAAGGGGTGAAGAAACAGTGTCGGTGATAAAGGAATGAAGGGATGAAGGAACAGTGTTGGTGATGATGAAGGAATGAAGTAACAGTGTTGATGATGATAAAGGAATGAAGGGATGAAGGAACAGTGTTGGTAATGATAAAGGAATGAAGGATGAAGGAACAGTGCTGGTGATAAAGGAATGAAGGGATGAAGGAACAAGGTTGGTGATGATAAAGGAATGAAGGGATGAAGGAACAGTGTTGGTGATGATAAAGGAATGAAGGAACAGTGTTGGTGATGATAAAGGAATGAAGAGATGAAGGAACAGTGTTGGTGGTGATGAAGAGATCAAGGAACAGTGTTGGTGATGAAGGGATGAAGTAACAGTGTTGGTGATGATAAAGAAATGAAGGGATGAAGGAACAGTGTTGGTAATGATAAAGGAATGAAGAGATGAAGAAACAGTGTTGGTGATGATAAAGGAATGAAGGAACAGTGTTGGTGATGATAAAGGAATGAAGAGATGAAGGAACAGTGTTGGTGGTGATGAAGAGATCAAGAAACAGTGTTGGTGATGATGAGGGATGAAGTAACAGTGTTGGCGATGATAAAGGAATGAAGGGATGAAGGAACCGTGTTGGTGATGATAAAGGAATGAAAGGATGAAGGAACAGTGTTGGTGATGATAATAAAGTAATGAAGGGATGAAGGAACAGTGTTGGTGATGGTAAAGGATGAAGGAACAGTGTTGGTGATGATAAAGGAATCAAGGGATGAAGGAATAGTGTTGGTGATGATAAAGGATGAAGGAACATTGTTGGTGATGATAAAGGAATGAAGGAACAGTGTTGGTGATGATAAAGGAATGAAGGAATAGTGTTGGTAATGATAAAGGAATGAAGAGATGAAACAGTGTTGGTGATGATAAAGGAATGAAGGAACAGTGTTGGTGATGATAAAGAAATGAAGGAATAGTGTTGGTAATGATAAAGGAATGAAGGAATGAAGGAACAGTGTTGGTGATGATAATGGAATGAAGGAATAGTGTTGGTAATGATAAAAAAATGAAGGGATGAAGGAATAGTGATGGTTATGATAAAGGAATGAAGGAACAGTGTTGGTGATGATAAAGGGATGAAGGAATAGTGTTGGTGATGATAAAGGAATGAAGGAACAGTGTTGGTGATGATAAAGGAATGAAGGAACAGTGTTGGTGATGATAAAGGAATGAAGGGATGAAGGAACAGTGTTGGTGATGATAATGGAATGAAGGAATAGTGTTGGTAATGATAAAGAAATGAAGGGATGAAGGAATAGTGATGGTTATGATAAAGGAATGAAGGAACAGTGTTGGTGATGATAAAGGAATGAAGGAACAGTGTTGGTGATGATAAAGGAATGAAGGAACAGTGTTGGTAATGATAAAGGAATGAAGGGATGAAGGAACAGTGTTGGTGGTGATAAAGGAATGAAGGGATGAAGGAACAGTGTTGGTGAGGATAAAGGAATGAAGGGATGAAGGAACAGTGTTGGTGATGATAAAGGAATGAAGGGATGAAGGAACAGTGTTGGTGATGATAAAGGAATGAAGGGATGAAGGAAAAGTGTTGGTGATGATAAAGGAATGAAGGAACAGTGTTGGTGATGATAAAGGAATGAAGGAACAGTGTTGGTAATGATAAAGGAATGAAGGGATGAAGGAACAGTGTTGGTGGTGATAAAGGAATGAAGGGATGAAGGAACAGTGTTGGTGAGGATAAAGGAATGAAGGGATGAAGGAACAGTGTTGGTGATGATAAAGGAATGAAGGGATGAAGGAACAGTGTTGGTGATGATAAAGGAATGAAGGGATGAAGGAAAAGTGTTGGTGATGATAAAGGAATGAAGGAACAGTGTTGGTGATGATAAAGGAATGAAGGAACAGTGTTGGTAATGATAAAGGAATGAAGGGATGAAGGAACAATGTTGGTAATGATAAAGGAATGAAGGGATGAAGGAACAGTGTTGGAGATGATAAAGGAATGAAGGGATGAAGGAACAGTGTTGGTGATGATAAAGGAATGAAGGGATGAAGGAACAGTGTTGGTGATGATAAAGGAATGAAGGAACAGTGTTGGTGATGATAAAGGAATGAAGGAACAGTGTTGGTGATGATAAAGGAATGAAGGGATGAAGGAATAGTGTTGGTAATGATAAAGGAATGAAGGGATGAAGGATGGTTAGATACGAGCAGAGCTGAAGTGTCTTGTATGGAGCTGGTCAGTGATTCCACTGGAACTGGGCTTGTTTTGAAGACACTCTGTTCTCAGGGTTAAGTCATGTGGGACTCTAGCTGAGCTCAGCGTGGCCGGAGTCCAGCATGACTTCAGCACAAGCTCAACATGAAGCAGGACTCGTGTTGAAGTCACGCCGGCTTCACAGTGGACCAGTGCTGTCTCTGTTCTTCTCCACCACGTCTTCTTCTTCAGTTCTCCAGTTATAGAATAACACTAACTCTGAATCAAGAGAGTTCAGTATACTGACTGTTACTCTGCTCCAGCGCCTGCTATCCAGGAACTGGAGAACTATAACAACAGTACTCATAACAGGTATTTTAGTTATTCTACTGGCTTCCATTTATTTACTGTCCCAGTTCTTCATCTGAAATTGGCATCAAGTACAAGTTATCTCTTAGAATCTGGAAAATCTACAGGTGTCACTGTCCGTCCTTCCTCAGCTCAACGTTCTGGGTCTGAAAGGATGTGTAGCCTTCAATGGGTCTAAATTTCAGGATTGTTTGGATGGTGAGAAGCAAATGCTGGCTGAACTTTGGATGCAGGTCTACAGATGTGAACGTTGAACAAGCTGTTGAGGTTGTGAAGCGCTATAAATATCTTGGCACTGAAGTTGATGACCAGCTGACCTTTGAGCTTCAGGTGTATGTAGAGAAGTTGAGAATGTTTAATGTTGGGTATGACCTTGAATGATCTGACCTGTCTGTTCAAGTTCAGAACTTTGAAGAAGGTCCAGTCAGTCCTGACCGATGATGGCTGGAAGGACGGATGGATTTTATGTTGTATTCAATGTCCACTGTGATCTTATTTGCTTAGATTATTAAGTCGTCTTATTGTTATGCTTTGCCAAAACATATGAACACAACATCTCTTACAGCTCTCAAGCTAGAACAACCAAACCTTCTTTTTTCTTGCTTTCTGAATCGATCTGGTGTTTGGTTTCTGTACAGTCTTCATCCGAAAATGCATATATATAAAGTAAAGCGGATATAAAGTAGCAGTGAACTTAAGGTGGCAGAGGATTTAAAGTCGTATTGGATACAAAGTAGTAATGGATTTAAGGTAGTTAAGTAGTTTGAGAATGGATGTATCTGTGGAGTTGAGGCTGCAGTGGTTATAAGGTGGCAGTTAATTTAAGGTAGCAATGGATTTGCTATAGTGTTCCATAGGATCCCATTCATTTTCAGGCCCACACAAACACCACAGTTTTATTTAACCTACAGCCACCAAACTGCATGTACTCGCTCAGGGTAGATCCCCAAACACACTGACCTGCACTCGTCTAATTGTCATTTATTCATCCCTTGTTTCTCGCACTGCTAAAGCTGCACATCCATCCATGCACTTTTCTAGTTTTGTATTTTTGCTGACCAAAGACAAATATCCAACATTTTTCCAATTTTGACTTTTCTATGTCATATGAACACGGCAGCTGCCCTTTACAGTGTGTAGAAATCTCACTATGAATGAACCAATAGAAGTGCATCAAAATTACTTGTGAAAAAATCTGGTTCCATTGATTTACATTGAAAGTAATGACAGTTTTTGTCCTCTCCTATAAAGTTTATATTTTGGAGGTACTTGTCTTTCTTTAGATGCTTACGTTCATCAATAAAAGTGCAGCAGACCTGGGTGCACGACTGTACCTGCTTCTGGGGTGCTCGAACCTGGAACCTCCTGAAAAAGCATGCACTGGTGGAGGAACCGGCCGGAACAACTTCTGAACAATAACAGACTGAACTATGTTCCGCAGCTTGGAGTGATGAGCGCTGAGTTTTGGGCCGACTTCCTTTTGAAACTCCTGACCTCTGACTCGCGACCTTGTCTGGCCTCCATTAGCCAAGTTTTGGGCTCGGCTGTCCGACGTTTAATTGCCTCCAGAATAATGATTTAATAACTGTGATTAAAAGCAAGCCTGCTGAAACGGGGGGGTTTGAGGGTCGTGCAGGTTTCGGGCCCCCGCAGGTCAAAGCATGTTTTCCCCGTTTTCATTTTTTCTGTTTCTTATGGAAGGACTTTTTTTGTTGCCGTCGCTGCCAAGAAAAGAGGACAGGGTGGTAATCTAATCTCCAGATAAATCAGGGTGTAATGTGTGTAATTACCAGGCTGCCGGCTGGAGAGCAGATGTTGAGTTTGGGGCTGGAATAGAACTTGCTCTCTGGTTCTGTGATGATGCAGATGTAGTTTTTGAAGCTGGGCTGGAAAGTGAACGTCAAGTGAGCTTTCAGGCTGTCACTGTTCATTACATCAGTGACGAAGCAATCGGCAGATTATTGGGTAATTGTAGTTTTGTACAGTACTGTGGAAAAGTTTTAGTCACTGGGGGACATTATTATATTTTAAAAGCTATTTTTCCAGCTATTTTTTATATATTCAAACAGTATTAATACAGTAAGTAGTGCTTTTCCATACGTCAGTGTGTTTATTTAACCCTTTCCAAGCTTCTCCTAAACAACCCAGTATTATTTACAGTTCTCATCTAATACCTGCTTTGACTGCTCAGTACTTCATTAAGCTAAATCAAGATTGCTGCTGAAGGAACTGAATACATTCATACAATGTGTGGGGCGTCCAGGAGAAATCTGGAACCTAACTTTGTTCTTCAAACTGGAGCTCAAGATATGATCTACTTCTCTCACAATAACATATTCATGTTACTTTGTATCGTATGTATGATTATTTACATCTGTTCTAATCAGATCTGCTGTTCTTACTGGTGAATATACACATATTGATCAGATAGATACTTTTAAACAGTCAGCTTTTGTACCTAATACACAGTAATGTGAACAGTAATTGAAAAACCCCAGTTACTGTATTAAAAGAAGATAAGCCTGAAGAGTCAGAGACCACCCTGCGTTTATTAAAAACAACCATTATGTTCAAAATCCAGAACCTCAAGATCACTGAATGGACTGACAACCCCAGAGTGCAGAATCTCAAAATCACCGAATGGACTGACCACTCCAGAGTCCATAACCTCAACATCACTGAATGGATTGACCACCCCAAAGTCTAAAACCTCAACACCACTGAATGGACTGACCACCCCAAAGTCCAAGACCTCAACATCACTGATTGGACTGACCACCCCAGAGTCCAGAACCTCAACACCACTGAATGGACTGATCACCCCATAACCTCAACATCACTGAATGGACTGACCAGCCCAAATCCAGAACTTCCACATCACTGAATGGACTGACCAGCCCAAATCCAGAACTTCAACATCACTGAATGGACTGATCAGCCCAAAATCCAGAACGTCAACATCACTGAATGGACTGACCACCCCAAAGTCTAAAACCTCAACACCACTGAATGGACTGACCACCCCAAAGTCCAAGACCTCAACATCACTGATTGGACTGACCACCCCAGAGTCCAGAACCTCAACACCACTGAATGGACTGATCACCCCATAACCTCAACATCACTGAATGGACTGACCAGCCCAAATCCAGAACTTCAACATCACTGAATGGACTGACCAGCCCAAATCCAGAACTTCAACATCACTGAATGGACTGATCAGCCCAAAATCCAGAACTTCAACATCACTGAATGGACTGACCACCCCAAAGTCTAAAACCTCAACACCACTGAATGGACTGACCACCCCAAAGTCCAAGACCTCAACATCACTGATTGGACTGACCACCCCAGAGTCCAGAACCTCAACACCACTGAATGGACTGATCACCCCATAACCTCAACATCACTGAATGGACTGACCAGCCCAAATCCAGAACTTCAACATCACTGAATGGACTGACCAGCCCAAATCCAGAACTTCAACATCACTGAATGGACTGATCAGCCCAAAATCCAGAACTTCAACATCACTGAATGGACTGACCACCCCAAAGTCTAAAACCTCAACACCACTGAATGGACTGACCACCCCAAAGTCCAAGACCTCAACATCACTGATTGGACTGACCACCCCAGAGTCCAGAACCTCAACACCACTGAATGGACTGATCACCCCATAACCTCAACATCACTGAATGGACTGACCAGCCCAAATCCAGAACTTCAACATCACTGAATGGACTGACCAGCCCAAATCCAGAACTTCAACATCACTGAATGGACTGATCAGCCCAAAATCCAGAACTTCAACATCACTGAGTGGATTGACCACCCCCAGAGTGCAGAACCTCAACATCACTGAATGGACTGACCACCCCAGAGCCCAGAACCTCATCACTGTATGTATTTGGGGTAATTTGGAAGCTAATGTATCAAACAGAGAAGCTGCTGCTGTTCTCAGAGCACCATGTCCATGAACAGTATCATCATGCAGACCAGCATGCTGCGTATCTGTGGAGCGCTGCTCTTTACCTGAGTATAACTGAGGAACTGGACGAGCTGAGAAGGAGACGGCACTTGGAATGAGTTTTTTGTGGTCAGCACGCTCAGCAGCAGGTTTATCATTATTGTAAGAACAAACACAGAACCCGACTCCTGGTTAATCTTTAAAACTCCACCACCATAAACACCGTCTCTCGCCGGCCTCACCCTGGATTTGACCCGTCTGAACTGCCCGCACGCTTCTGGTGGAAAAAAAACTGCTGGGGCTTTGATCAGCCGCGTCCAGGCCCACGAAGCCAATTTACTTCTGAGTCTCCATTTCAAATCTCTGAACACTGGTTTAACCAATCAGACTCTGAGTTCACTGGTCAGCTATACGTCTTAGAGCTTTAATGAACTGTGAATAATAAGAACGGTCAGAAGCTAAAAACTTTTAATGCTAAAAAGCTAGAAGTTTAATTATATGTATATATATATATATATATATATATATATATATATATATATATATACAGCATCGCTGCCCAAAAACTGTCTTCACCTTCAATGTAAGTTAATAGAACCAAAATGCTCCAAGCTATTTGGAGCATTTCTATTGGTCCATTCATCAGGAAACTTTCACAATGTGTAAACGACAAACGATGTAGCCATGTATCTCCATTTTTGCCAATTTTTAGTTTTCTACATCATTTAAACACAACAGCTGCTGTTTTCATAATGAATAGACCAATAGAAACACTCCAATATAACATAGAAAGAATTCTGGTTCCATTGAATTACATTGAATGTAAAGACAATTTTGTCGTTTTCTGTGAAGTTCCTATTTTGGAAATAGAGAAACCAAGGAGTCAGTTATTCAGCGACATTTAAAGTGCATATTGTACTAGCTGTTAACTAATTTTAGCTAATCCATGGCCTAGCTAGCTTTTTTCCTAAGATAGTAAAAAAATTGTTGATGGTAATGACAGGTTTTCAATTTCACCATCAGTATCTTTTAAATTATTTAGAAATTAAATATAATTAAATCTAACAGTGTGATTTTATAATGAATTTCTAGTGAAATCCATTACTTTATAAAACTAAGTTAAGATAGCAAAAAGAGCCCGCACTACAAGATAACCAGTAATATCAACTTTGAATCTGGGTGAACCTGCTCAGCCAATCCACATCCCAGTTCATTCAGAGGAGCGTGTGCACCTGAGGACAAGTACAGCACGTCAGTTGTAAAGCAAACTTTTGATCATTCGGAAGTGTTTTGCAGGGGCCGATGTGAAGGTCGCCAATATTATTCTTCCTATTCTGAATAACATCCCTGTCCAAAGAAAGCCATGCGTCTCCACTTCTGTCCATTTATATTTTTCTACATGGTTTGAACATGACGGCTGCCCTGTACACTGTGTGAAAGTTTCATGATGAATGGACCAATAGAAGTGCTCTTTTTTCAAGCTGTTTTGGATCATTTCTATTGGCCCATTCATCATGAAACTTTCACAGGATTGGACAGCAATGATAATAATATACAATGGAAAAGTAACATAAAGTCATTCAGAGAATAAAAGATTTTGCAGTACAATGTAATTAAAAGAATTTAAAGTATGAAGGTGCTTTTACTAAACACACTAAATATTGCTAATCTTCCCCAAATCCATCAGCCCCACCCGGAGACCACCTTCTCTAATCTCCTTGTCCACTGATCGGTCATTATGTGAGATATTACTGGCTGGTTTATGAAACCTCTGGTGAAGCTTGACACCACCGATCACCATCACTTCTCCTTCAGCTCTTCATTCCTGCAGGGTTTCCTTCAGCACATCTGACTGTGGTTGGGACTGGACGCTGTCCCGGACCAGCGTCAGCGAGCGCTGCTTCTCGCTGTGCAAGTCAAATTTAATAGCACAAAAAAGGCTGTGAGAACATTTCATCATGTACGCCAACCTAAACCTCAGCTCACAGCCAGACCACAATCTGAGTTACAGGGGAGGATCTGAACCGGTCAGAGAGGAAGGAGGTGAATTAGGGTGGACTGCTCATTGGACTACTGCGGTCACTGGAACAAGGACCTGTAACTGCTGAGGCTGTACTATTAAACTCACCCAGCAGCAGAGGTGTAGGAGCAGTGACTGTATATGATGTGGGGTCAGTGTATGAGGTGTAGGAGCTGTGACTGTATATGATGTGGGGTCAGTGTGAGGTGTAGGAGGTGTGACTGTATATGATGTGGGGTCAGTGTATGAGGTGTAGGAGCTGTGACTGTATATGATGTGGGGTCAGTGTGTGAGGTGTAGGAGGTGTGACTGTATATGATGTGTGGTCAGTGTGAGGTGTAGGAGGTGTGACTGTATATGATGTGGGGTCAGTGTGTGAGATGTAGGAGGCGTGACTGTATATGACGTGGGGTCAGTGTGAGGTGTAGGAGGTGTGACTGTATATGACGTGGGGTCAGTGTGAGGTGTAGGAGGTGTGACTGTATATGATGTGGGGTCAGTGTGAGGTGTAGGAGGTGTGACTGTATATGATGTGTGGTCAGTGTGTGAGGTGTAGGTGGTGTGACTGTATATGATGTGGGGTCAGTGTATGAGGTGTAGGAGGTGTGACTGTATATGATGTGGGGTCAGTGTGAGGTGTAGGAGGTGTGACTGTATATGACGTGGGGTCAGTGTGTGAGGTGTAGGAGGTGTGACTGTATATGATGTGGGGTCAGTGTATGAGGTGTAGGAGGTGTGACTGTATATGATGTGGGGTCAGTGTGAGGTGTAGGAGGTGTGACTGTATATGATGTGGGGTCAGTGTGAGGTGTAGGAGGTGTGACTGTATATGGTGTGGGGTCAGTGTGTGAGGTGTAGGAGGTGTGACTGTATATGACGTGGGGTCAGTGTGTGGTGTAGGAGGTGTGACTGTATATGATGTGGGGTCTGTGTGGTGTAGGAGGTGTGACTGTATATGATGTGGGGTCAGTGTGAGGTGTAGGAGCTGTGACTGTATATGACGTGGGGTCAGTGTGAGGTGTAGGAGGTGTGACTGTATATGATGTGGGGTCAGTGTGTGGTGTAGGAGGTGTGACTGTATATGATGTGGGGTCATTGTGTGGTGTAGGAGCTGTGACTGTATATGATGTGGGGTGAAGCTGCTTTGTGTAAGTTCTGGGGATTTGGAGCCCTCTCTGGTGGAAGTGTGGAATTACATGTAATGTGTGGAGGAGATGAATCTAAACTCTCTCTCTCTCTCTCTCTCTCTCTCTCTAGTGGTCTAACTCATCAGTCTCATGTGCGGGACGTGGAGCAGGTGTACCTGCGCTGTTCTGAGGGCTCTCTGGAGTGGCTCTACCCCACTGGAGCGGTCATCGTCAACCTGAGGCCCAACACGGACCCCGTGCTGACCCCGACACACACACAGACGGTTTGCCTGCAGCCACGGCCCGGCTCCAGTGGTGCTTCAGTGTACCTGCGGCACGATGGCGAGCTCACGCTCCTGCTGAACGAAGAAGAGCAGGCGGCTGGCCGACAGCGCTGCTTTACCCTCCAGCAGCAGGGGGCGCTGTTCATAGAGGCTACAGCACATACTGACATCAGCAAGAGGGTCACCGCCTTCCAGTACCAGCTGATCAGCGGAGACACTGGAGACCACCCTTATTCACCTACAGGTACAACACGTTACATGTGTCCTTATAACTGATACCCACAGCTGTGTCCTCATTACCGGCCGCGGTTAGTCAACAACAAACTTTCAAGCTCTGATAGACAGGTAACTCCACACACCTGAATAATATATAGTAAGTACAGGTATAGTAGGTACTGAATAATATATAGTAAGTACAGGTATAGTAGATACTGAATAATATATAGTAAGTACAGGTATAGTAGGTACTGAATAATATATAGTATGTACAGGTATAGTAGATACTGAATAATATATTGTAAGTACAGGTGCAGTAGATACATTATAGTATAGTAAGTACAGGTATAGTAGATTTTGAATAATAAATAGTAAGTACAGGTATAGTAGATACTGAATAATATATAGTAAGTACAGGTATAGTAGATACTGAATAATATATAGTATGTACAGGTATAGTAGATACTGAATAATATATTGTAAGTACAGGTGCAGTAGATACATTATAATATAGTAAGTACAGGTATAGTAGATTTTGAATAATAAATAGTAAGTACAGGTATAGTAGATACTGAATAATATATAGTAAGTACAGGTATAGTAGATACTGAATAATATATAGTAAGTACAGGTACAGTAGATACTGAATAATATATAGTAAGTACAGGTATAGTAGATACTGAATAATATATAGTAAGTACAGGTACAGTAGATACTGAATAATATATAGTAAGTACAGGTATAGTAGATTTTGAATAATATATAGTAAGTACAGGTATAGTAGATACTGAATAATATATAGTAAGTACAGGTATAGTAGATACTGAATAATATATAGTAAGTACAGGTACAGTAGATACTGAATAATATATAGTAAGTACAGGTATAGTAGATACTGAATAATATATAGTAAGTACAGGTACAGTAGATACTGAATAATATATAGTAAGTACAGGTATAGTAGATACTGAATAATATATTGTAAGTACAGGTGCAGTAGATACATTATAATATAGTAAGTACAGGTATAGTAGATTTTGAATAATAAATAGTAAGTACAGGTATAGTAGATACTGAATAATATATAGTAAGTACAGGTATAGTAGATACTGAATAATATATAGTAAGTACAGGTACAGTAGATACTGAATAATATATAGTAAGTACAGGTATAGTAGATACTGAATAATATATAGTAAGTACAGGTATAGTAGATACTGAATAATATATAGTAAGTACAGGTATAGTAGATACTGAATAATATATTGTAAGTACAGGTGCAGTAGATACATTATAATATAGTAAGTACAGGTATAGTAGATTTTGAATAATAAATAGTAAGTACAGGTATAGTAGATACTGAATAATATATAGTAAGTACAGGTACAGTAGATACTGAATAATATATAGTAAGTACAGGTATAGTAGATTTTGAATAATATATAGTAAGTACAGGTATAGTAGATACTGAATAATATATAGTAAGTACAGGTGCAGTAGATACATTATAATATAGTAAGTACAGGTATAGTAGATTTTGAATAATAAATAGTAAGTACAGGTATAGTAGATTTTGAATAATATATAGTAAGTACAGGTACAGTAGATACTGAATAATATATAGTAAGTACAGGTATAGTAGATTTTGAATAATATATAGTAAGTACAGGTACAGTAGATACTGAATAATATATAGTAAGTACAGGTACAGTAGATACTGAATAATATATAGTAAGTACAGGTATAGTAGATTTTGAATAATATATAGTAAGTACAGGTACAGTAGATACTGAATAATATATAGTAAGTACAGGTACAGTAGATACTGAATAATATATAGTAAGTACAGGTATAGTAGATACTGAATAATATATTGTAAGTACAGGTGCAGTAGATACATTATAATATAGTAAGTACAGGTATAGTAGATTTTGAATAATAAATAGTAAGTACAGGTATAGTAGATACTGAATAATATATAGTAAGTACAGGTACAGTAGATACTGAATAATATATAGTAAGTACAGGTATAGTAGATTTTGAATAATATATAGTAAGTACAGGTATAGTAGATACTGAATAATATATAGTAAGTACAGGTGCAGTAGATACATTATAATATAGTAAGTACAGGTATAGTAGATTTTGAATAATAAATAGTAAGTACAGGTATAGTAGATACTGAATAATATATAGTAAGTACAGGTACAGTAGATACTGAATAATATATAGTAAGTACAGGTATAGTAGATTTTGAATAATATATAGTAAGTACAGGTACAGTAGATACTGAATAATATATAGTAAGTACAGGTATAGTAGATTTTGAATAATATATAGTAAGTACAGGTATAGTAGATACTGAATAATATATAGTAAGTACAGGTACAGTAGATACTGAATAATATATAGTAAGTACAGGTATAGTAGATTTTGAATAATATATAGTAAGTACAGGTATAGTAGATTTTTAATAATAAATAGTAAGTACAGGTATAGTAGATACTGAATAATATATAGTAAGTACAGGTACAGTAGATACTGAATAATATATAGTAAGTACAGGTATAGTAGATTTTGAATAATATATAGTAAGTACAGGTATAGTAGATACTGAATAATATATAGTAAGTACAGGTATAGTAGATACTGAATAATATATAGTAAGTACAGGTATAGTAGATTTTGAATAATATATAGTAAGTACAGGTATAGTAGGTACTGAATAATATATAGTAAGTACAGGTATAGTAGGTACTGAATAATATATAGTAGGTAGTGAATAATATATAGTAAGTACAGGGAGACAGAGGGAGAGAGAGAGAGGTGGAGAGAAAGAGAGACAAGGAGAGAGAGAGAGAGAGAGAGAGAGAGAGAGAGGTAAAGTGACAGCTACAAATGAGCCCTTGTCCTGAGATGAAAGAGTGTAAGAAGAGAAAGCAGAGAGTTTGTACAGCCGTGAAGGTTTATACCCCCCCCCCCCCCCCCCGTGTGTTCTCAGTGACAGAAGAAAATAAGCTCAGTAATCCTGAGGTCAGAGAGTCACACTGGATCACACTACTGACTTCACTCAGTCTGACTGCTGTAATGAGGGTCTGATTGGTCAGCGTGGGGTGAAGGGTGTTTTTGATTGGCTGATCAGGACGAGCCGTGTGCTAATAATTATCAGAACAAAGAGCTTTTCATCAAAAGCAGCTAAAGTTTATAATCTGAGCAAACAGAGAGCGTCCCACCCCTGAGCCTGGACCAGCCCGAGTCTGACCAGGCCGAGTCTGACCAGCCCGAGTCTGAACAACGCGAGTCTGACCAGCCCGAGTCTGACCAGCCCGAGTCTGAACAACCCGAGTCTGACCAGCCCGAGTCTGAGCTGAGTCTGACCAGCCCGAGTCTGAACAACCCGAGTCTGACCAGCTTGAGTCTGAGCAGCCCGAGTCTGACCAGCCCGAGTCTGAACAACCCGAGTCTGACCAGCCCGAGTCTAACCAGCCCGAGTCTGAGCTGAGTCTGACCAGCTTGAGTCTGACCAGCCCGAGTCTAACCAGGCCGAGTCTAACCAGCCCGAGTCTGAGCTGAGTCTGACCAGCTTGAGTCTGACCAGCCCGAGTCTAACCAGGCCGAGTCTGACCAGCCCGAGTCTGAGCTGCTCTGAGTCCTCTGTCTAAAGCACTCTGAGCTGCCCCGGTGTGAATAACACTCCTCTCTTTTTTCACTCTCTCTCTGTTTTTACCTTCTTCCCCTCTCTCTCTCTCTCTCTCTCTCTGTCTCTCTCTCTGTTTTTACCTTATTCCTCTCTCTCTGTGTCTCTCTCTCTCTGTCTCTCTCTCTGTTTTTACCTTATTCCTCTCTCTCTGTGTCTCTCTATCTCTGTTTTTCTATTTCTCTCGCTCTGTCTTTCCATTTCTCTCTCTCTCTCTTTCTCTCTCTCTCTCTTTCTGTCTTCCCATTTTCTCTCTCTGTCTCTGTATCTCTTTCTCTTCCTCTCTTTCAACCCCCCTCTCTTTCTCTCTTCCTATTTTTCTCTCTCTCTGTGACCAATAACCGTAAACCTGAAGTTTCTCACCTGTTGGCTTCACTCAGAGTTGTCTGAGGGGTCTGCAGGGATTAGAAAGAGAGAGGGGGAGGAAGAGAGAAAGAGGGGGAGAGGAGATGGAGAGAGAGAGAAAGAGAGGGAGAAGGAGAGAAAGGTGGTGGGTTTTCAGTTAAACTGCTGTGGATACTGTTACACCCAGATGCTCTGTGGACCGACTGTAGTTCTGTATTAATAAATATTAAATTATTATTTATGTTAATAATTATTAACGGGGAGAGACGTTCAGTTCACTCCTCTCCTGTGTTGGTGAGACAAACTGGAGGGTCTTCTCACACTGGAGTGTTGAAGTGAGTGAAGTGAGCTGAGAGATCTTATCCAGTCAGTGACTGTTCTGAACAGCTCACACCTCGACTCTCTCGACACTCTTGACACTCTCTCTAGCTGTGAGAGAGCAGTACGTCACTTACTGCCTTCATCCCTAATAAACACCCACACTCCGGGGGTACAGCTATGGGGGGGCGGGGTGGGCCATGGCTGCCTCACTTGGAAGCCAGGCCAGTTCTGAGTCTCCAGAATGTTCTGATATCAGTGAAATGTTATTGTAGGTATAAAGTTATAATTATATACTCTACTCTTATTCTTGGTATGTGATTCTTGTTGTTTATTAATAACTATATTGTTATTAATGTTTGGCTTTCTGCCACGTCTTTATCGCGTAACTCGTCCAGCAGTTTTCTAGATATCAACTCTGTTCCAGCTCCAGACTGTCCGGTCTGATTGTATGATTCAGGCTTGTGTACAGCTGTTTGATCGGATGTATAGAATAAGGAATGAGTAATTGACAAACAGAGGAGTGCGGGTCAGTATGTCTGTGAATTAGTGTTTGGGGATCTGCATGTGAGTGCATGAACCTGGAGGCACTGGGTTCTTTGGATCCTGGTTCCTTTACTTCCACTTTCAATATATGTAAATACTCTTCATACTGGTGGTTTCTGAGCAACGTCAGTCTTTTCAGATCCAGACCAGCTCCACGCGAGTGAAGATGATCCTCGTCTAGGAGTTAGATCTAAGGTGGTAGACTGTAGACGAGGCTGGTGGTGTCTGAGTTTCTTCTCCTGGTGCAGTGTGTTCACTCACTTTCAGCTTTAGGTGTGTTGTTTAGGCACACAGTATGGGCACTCTCAGTGTGAACGCGCAGCAGCCTGTACGTGTGGAGTCAAGAAGTTCTGATTGTTATTGTTTCCCAGTCAGTAGCGTACTTGATAACGTCAACACGCGTATCGCTAATACGGCAATTAAGATATTATCGTAGACGATATATATCACACACCCTCTGACCATCTCTGAATTCAGCAGCTGACGGCTGATTGCTGTTGCTGACCAACACGTTTTGATGCCAGCATGTAAACACAGCATTAGCCCACTGGACTGTGTCTACAAACTGTGGAATACTTGTTTGTGTGCTTTTCGTTATGGGAGCTGTGACACAGCATGAAGATTGGTAGATGCCCACCTCACTATAGCAGGGCTTCTAGCACATAATGCCTTCTAGCTGCCCCCCAACCTGTAACCAGCCGCCATCCTGTAACCAGCCCCCACTAAATTACTAAAATGCTGGCCAGCTTCACAGATGGAGGGTGTGAGAAGTGGGTGGGTGTGAACAGTCTGGTGTAATAGATACCAGCTGCCCCTCACACTCCGGTGAAGGTGTTCAGAATCTCTAATAAACTTGATTCAGTAGGTTCTGACTCACTGTGTGACTCACTGACTCGCTGTTATCTGTAAACATGGACGGAAGTGTATATCATTGCTTTTCCTAAAATCTTAACTTTACAGTGTGATCTAATGAGGTGTTCAGTGATGATCTGGAGATGATCAGTGGAGATGAACAGCTGCTGCTTGTGAGGGTGTGAAGCTGATGGTGTGTGTGTGTTTCAGCTCCATGCGGACTCTGCACTGATGAACAGATCCTCATGGCCGTCTGCACCAGCGACTTCGGTATAATATTATTATCCACTATTCTCTATTCATATCTCTCTCTTTCTCTCTCTCTCTCCTGTCTGTCTGCCTCATTTACATATTACTGTAGAATAATACTGAATTTACAATATTCTGAATAACTCGTAGTAGAATATTATAGTAGATACTGAATAATTTCTAATAGTTACTGAATAAGTTATAGAAGATACTGAATAATATATAATAGTTACTGAATAAGTTATAAAAGATACTGAGTAATTTTTAGTAAATACTGAATAATTTTTGGTAAATACTGAAAAATCTATAATTGTCACTGACTAAGTTATAGAAGATACTGAATAATTTATAGTAAATACTGAATAATTGATAATAGTTACTGAATAAGTTATAGAAGATACTGAATAATTTATAGTAAATACTGAATAATTCATAATAGTTACTGAATAAGTTATAGAAGATACTGAATAATTTATAATAGTTACTGAGTAAGTTATAGAAGATACTGAGTAATTTTTAGTAAATACTGAATAATTTATAATAGTTACTGAATAAGTTATAGAAGATACTGAATAATTTATAATATTTACTGAAATAATATATAGTAGATACTGAATAATTTATAATAGTTTCTGAAATAATGTATAGTAGATACTGAATAATTTCTAAGAGATACTGAAACATTTATAGTAGATACTGAATTATTCATAACACTTAACTATTATACTAGTTTCTAATTAATTGATAGTATATACTAAATAGTTTGTAGTAGATTGAGAATAACCTTTAGTAGTTAATGAATAAATTGAAGTAGATACTGCATAGTTTATAAACATTAAATAATTTATAGTAGATACTGAATAATATGCTGGATAGTTTATATATCATTCATACGTAATGAATAATTACTAATAGATACTGAACAGTTTATCGTATTTACTAAATAATTTATACAATTACCTGAATACTTTATAGTGGATACTTAGTGACTCTTAGTGGTTACTAAATAATTTATAGTAGATACTGCACAATGTATAGTAATTATTAAATTATATTGGATACTGAACAATTCATAGTAAACACTAAATAACTTATTTATTAAACTGTTCACAGTAATTACTGATTTATGTTTAGTAGTGAGTAGTGGTCTCGTACTGTACTAACTATAACTGCATCTCTTCATGTTTTTATCTGTATCTTTCAGTGGTGAGGGGCAGCGTCCAGACCACCGAACAGGCTGCTGGTGATGATGAAGATCAGGTGTCGCTGGTGGTGGTATCCAGTCGTGTGTACCGGCAGAAGAAGCGTGTGTTTGTGCCGGAAGGCGGTAGAACCCGCGGATGCAGCCGATGGACAGGTCACGTGAAGGTTCCACAGAACTGCGATCTCATGATGGAACAGGGGGTGGAGCTTCTGTTCACTGGATCAGTGAGGTTTGGAGAGGCGTGGCTTGGCTGCGCTCCGCAATATAAAGACTTCGTCCAGATATACCGCTCCGCCATGGAGGTGGGAAGCAACCCCTGCCATATTGACACTGACTGACCAGGCACTCCTTAACTGGACCCCAGGTTTCGCAGATACAGGTTCAGAACAAACCTCTGAGGGCTTCACACGGCAGGACATCACTGCCTTGAGGAAACCTCGTAACTCTCTGTATTTTTGTAGATTTTTTTCTAAAAATTTGAACATTTCAGCTGAAAAGAAAATTTCCTTTTTCTCGTGTATTCGTTATAAGTCGGTAGAGATTTGGAGCAAAAGCAAACCTTCAAATGTAGCTTCCTACAAATGTTAAGAAAGCCTTTCTTATCTCTGAAGTATTTTTCTCGGTGTAGCCAGATAACTGCAAATGAATGATGTACCTGTGTGTATACAGCCAAAAGACTGTTGGTTAGCGAAAATATTTATCTAGAAAGTTGAAAAAAAGTTAATTAAAAATAAAAATTTTATAAAAGTATCTAATTCATATTTAAGGTTAAAATAAAAAAAAATAAGTTTAACATTTAAATTTAAGTTTAAAATTCAAATGTAAGTTTAAAATTCAAATTTAAGGTTAAATTTAAAATGTAGGCTTCAGGATGACTGCTACTGTTATTAGCTATGCAGATAACAGAATTACCATCCAGCGTCAAAAACTCTATTACACAGTCAAGGCACAGTATTATGACCTACATTGGATGGCATCAGCGAGTAGGTGACAGCGTTATGTTCTGGAGAATGTTTTGGTTACATTCTGTGGACCCACCAATCCATGTGGAAGACCCTCTCAACCGATGTGGGTCTGAATCCATCCTTCACATATACCATACATGCTGATGGTCTTTTCTGGGGCGAATGGGATCTTTCAGCAAGACGATGAGACAAGTCACACGACTAGAAATGTCATACCATTGGTTGGAAGAGCTGACCAAGACTTCCAAGTACTACCCTGGACCCCTAATTCTCCAGACTTAAACCCAACTGAGAATCTGTGGGACCACCTGGATGGTGATGTTGACTCTATGGATCCTCCTCCACGCTCCCTCTAGCAGCTGTGGGATGCACTGCAGTCAGCATTATACCTCCAGATACCTGTGACCACCTACCAGGACCTTACTGAGTGTCCCAGTCCGTCTAGCTGCTGTCCGTGCTGCACATAGTGGTCACTCTGGATATTAGCTGGTGGTCATAATGACGTGACTCCACTGTGTAGAAGGCAACTTTATGGGTGAGGAAATTTAGCTCCGGAGAAGCTGATTGGATGGGGTTCTTGTTTGATTGGACACTGTTTTAATGCCTCTCTTGATTATGAAGGAGGGGGGGTCTCTATGTTTGCTGCTTTTAGAACTGCTTGCTTTGTTGGGTCGTTCCTTGTTATGACCTGCCGCTAAACCGGTCGAGGTCGTGCGTCTTACACACGTGTATCGAAGGGCTGCCAGTTCCAGTCTAGCCCTCGTGTATTTTCAGCGGTGCTTTTGTTGGAAAGCTTTGTGTATAGTTAGAGCGGTCAATTTTTCTGACCGTGATTGAGTTTTGGGTGTGTGTAAATACGTTTGTGTGTATGTGCATGTACAGATCTTCTGTTTTCCTCATACTGTATAATTTAAGCAGGAATAAAACACCCCTGGAAGTAGTTTGGCGTGTATATATCCTTTTCTTTCATATAATAAACAAAGTAACCCAACAGTAAATATCTTTGTTGGCGAAAGTATGTGAACGTCTATAGCGACCAGTTTGGTATTGGTGGTAATGAAGTTCAGAAGGTCATACCAACTGGACGACGGATGCAGCAGAAACCTACAGTGTTCCAAAATCTCAGCCTAAGTCTTCACCATTAGAAAGTCTGTACACATATGCCAATGGTTAATTAATGAAGATTTCTGAGGTCCTTAGAAATGTATTTGCCAGTGCTTAGTAGACTGGAAGTTGTTTCAGACCTCATTCTGACAAGTTTGGACTTTTCCACTATCACAAATTCAGCACCCTTGCTACTCCTGCCTGGAGTGGTCATCCAACCAAAAAGATTCCAAGAGTATGGTATATAATATTCTGGGAGCTTACAAAGAACCACAGGGTAACATCTAAAGATCTGCAGGCCACTCTTACACTGGCTAATGTCTGTGTTCATGAGTCCACAATCAGGTAAACACCAAATACGCTAATAGAATTATAGCCAGGAAAAAGCGACCACTCTCCAGGATGAACATTTCTGCCTGTTTAAATTTTACCAAAGACCACCGGATGAGCCAGAAGACCACTACAATAATGTTATATGGATGGATAAGACAAGAAGAGCTTAAATCAAAACCTCAACCTAACTGTGAGACATGGTGGTAGCAGTACCACAGTTTGGGACTCATTTGCTGTTATTGGACCAGGACATTTGATCATTTGATAGAGCTGAGAATCCTGGATTTTAATTGTCATGGCATCCATCTGTGAACCCCCAACCAAAGGTGGGTCCTGAAACTGGCCTAAACAAATGGTTAAAGCAGAAGATATCTTGCTTTTTGGAACAGAGTCTAGACCTTAATCCAGTAGAAATGTTGCGACAGAACCTAATGCATGGTGTTTGTGCACGAAAGTTCAACACTTAAAGCAGTTCTGTAAGCAGGAATGGAGCATGATTTTGTCTTTGAAGATATTTAATATTCTGGGAGATTACAAAAAAAAACTAGGTAACATCTGAAGATCTGCAAGCCTCCCTTACACTGACTAACTTCTGTGTTCACAAGTCCACAATCAGGTAAACACTAAATATGCTAAAGGAACTATAGCCAGAATAAATGCTACCACTCTCCAAGAAGCACATTTCTGCCTGTTTAAACTTTCCTGAAGACCACACAGATGAGCCAGAAGACCACTACAATAATGTTATATGGATAGATAAGACAAGAATAGCTTAAATCAAAACCTCAACCCAACTGTGAAATATGGTGGTGGCAGTATCATGGAACCAAGGACCTATAAATCCTGGATTATTTTAAAGAATGCTACAGGAGAACGTCAAGGCATCCATCTGTAAACTACAGAAGAAATCTTGCTTTATGGAACAGAGTCCGCGGAACCTAAGGCGTGGAGCATGAAAGTCCACCAACAGTCCAACACCAACAGTTGAAGTAGTTCTGTAAACAGGAACCGAGAAAGATTTTGCCTTCAAAGACATTTAATGTTACTATACATAAAAGCTTTGAAAGGTATGTAGTTTTCTGAGTTATTTCTGTTTATCTGTTGCTGTTTGAAATGTGCCTTATATTCGAAGCACTGCATGGTCTAGTCTTAGTCCTAGCCTCCCACCTCAGCCATCTCAGCACTGCCAGCTCCACTAAGAAGGCTGGTGGCCTGAAGGCCAAACCGCTATCAGTCACCACCAGAAATGAGTTCCACACCAACCAACAAGCCCAAACATTCTAACAATCTCAAACACTCTACAAACACCAGCAAACCCACTAAAATGTATAACATCGACTTAGAAGTGCTCTGAATGTTCCACTCGGCTGAGACTATAACACATTATGCTGGTTAAGATATTTCATGTTGCGTTACGTAATGCAGTCAGTTGGACATGTGGTTTAAGACGTTACTGATCATCAGGATGTGGTTGGAGGAAAGATCTGCAGATGTATCCACACACAGGAATTTGGGTGACTATTGGCTTCTAGAGTTAGATTCTTTGGTTCTGAATCAAATATTTAAAAAATTGGACACCAAGCTTGTCTTGGCTGATTACATCTGGAGTCAGTAACACATGACCTTGTGATATCATTCTATGCTGAAGTGTTACTGGACTTCAACCAGGACTTCAACCAGGTCACTTCAGTTCACAAGATAACTGTTTGTTAAGAAACAAAGTGATCCAACAATAAATGTCTTTGTCGGCAAAAGTATGAGAACCTTCAGGACAATCAGTTATTATCAGGTATACGTGGTAATGAAGGTCAGGAGTGGCCAGTGTGTAGAAAGACACTGTAGGTGTTTCTAATAAAGTGGCCAGTTTGTAAAAATATAAGGTGGGTGTTTCTAATAAAGTGGCCAGTTATTGAAAGTACAGGGTAGGTGTTTCTAATAAAGTGTCCAGTTAATGGAAGTACAGGGTAGTTGTTTCTAATAAAGTGGCCAGTCAGTGAAAGTACAGGGTGGGTGTTTCCAATAAAGTGACCATGTAACAGAGATAGAATGTTGGTGTTTCTAATAAAGTGGCCAGTTAGTGGAAGTACAAGGTAGGTGTTTTCAATAAAGTGGCCATGTAACAGAGGTAGAATGTTGGTGTTTCTAATAAAGTGGCCAGTTAGGGGAATTACGAGGTAGATGTTTCTAATATAGTTGCCAGTTTGTGAAAGTATAAGATGGGTGTTTCTAATAAAGTGGCTAGCTATTGGAAATACAAGGTGGGTGTTTCTAATAAAGTGGCTAGCTATTGGAAATACAAGGTGGGTGTTTCTAATAAAATGGCCTGTGAGTGAAAGTACAGGGTAGGTGTTTCTAATAAAATGGCCTGTGAGTGAAAGTACAGGATATGTGTTTCTAATAAAGTGGCCAGTTAGTGCAAGCACAAGGTGGGTGTTTCTAATAAAGTGACCATGTAACAGAAGTAGAATGTTGGTGTTTCTAATAAAGTGGCCAGTTGGTAAAAGGACATGGTTGGTGTTTCAAATAAAGTAGTAATATAACAGAGGTAGAATGTTGGTGTTTCAAATAAAGTGACCAGGGAGTAGAAGCTGAAGGTGGGTGTTTCCGATAAAGTGGCCTTAATACAGAGATACAACATTGGTGTTTTGAATAAAGTGGCCAGTAAGTGGAAGAACAAGGTGGATGTTTTTAATAAAGTGGCCATTTACCAGAGATAGAACATTGGTGTTTCTAATAAAGTGGCCAGTGAGTGGATAAACAAGATTAGCTCTAAGTAAGGACATATAGTTTATTAGCTGTTGGCCTAATAAGGTGTAGTAAGTGAGTAGCTGTGTTATAACATGGTCCTGTGCTGGACGGTTACTGGACTTCCACCAGGTCAGTTCAGTTCATAAGATACTTGTTACCCAGCAGCAGAGACACGCCTGCCAAGTTAGTCCATGTTCCTCTGTGTCTCCTGGCGTTTGCACTCCGTGGCTCGGGGACTCTAAAACTACAATCTTCTCCCAAATCTGATAGAACATCATCATCATCTTCTCTAAACAGCAGATTCTTTATGGTGGGCGCCTTCAAGATTTAATGGTCCTGGACGCTTGTTTTATTGCTCTGAATGTTTCTCAGTGTCTAATGTTCTATCTGGCACTGGATTTCATGGGTTGCTGCAAAGAAAACAAATAAGCTGTTATGAAAAAATGAGTAGAAGTTGTCCACTGACTGTGTGTATGGCCCCTGTGGGATTCATGAATTTGTACCTTTCGATGAATTTATGCTCCTCTAATTCTCCAGCTGAGTCAGAGATGTTTGCTTGGTTTGGGAGTTGCTAATGGCGAATCACTACAACGACAGTCGGACGAATCCTTTAGGAATGGTTTTGGCATCTGATACGTACAGTTGACTCTTGGAAAAGATCAGATGGGGTTCAGTGACTCCTTCAGGAAATATGATGGAATCCAGGTCATTTGCTTTCTCTTGTTTATTTTTCTAGTTTTATTGTTATTACAGATGATGACTTATTGGCTACAGTATCAGAAAATGCTGAGGGTCATCTGTTTAAGCCGTTAGTGTTATCCATCATCTAGACCTTCGACAGTAGTCCATTTCTGACCACAGAGCTTCTCTTGTCTGGATATTTTTGGGTGATGGTCGAGAGGCAACAAGATGCCTCTAAAACAACTGGCCAGTGAGTACAAGGTTGGTGTTTCCAATAAAGTGGTAATTTAACAGAGGTACAGTATTGGTTTTTCTAATAAATTCGCCAGTTGGTAGCGATACAAGGTGGGTATTTCTAATAAAGTGGCCAATTAGTGGAAGTACAAGGTGGGTGTTTCTAATAAAGTGGACAGTAAGTGGAAGAATAAGGTAGGTGTTTCTAATAAAGTGGCCAGTTAGTGGAAGTACAAGGTAGATGTGTCCAATAAAGTGGCCAGTTAGTGGAAGAATAAGGTAGATGTTTCTAATAAAATGGCCAGTTAGTGGAAGAATAAGTTAGATGTTTCTAATAAAATGGCCAATTAGTGGAAGTACAAGGTGGGTGTTTCTAATAAAATGGCCAGTTAGTGGAAGTACAAGGTGGGTGTTTCTAATAAAGTGGCCAGTGAGTGGAAGAATAAGGTAGATGTTTCTAATAAAGTGGCCAGTGAGTGGAAGAATAAGGTAGATGTTTCTAATAAAGTGGCCAGTGAGTGGAAGAATAAGGTAGGTGTTTCTAATAAAGTGGACAGCGAGTGGAAGAATAAGGTAGATGTTTCTAATAAAGTGGCCAGTGAGTGTAGGAATAAGGTAGATGTTTCTAATAAAGTGGCCAGTGAGTGGAAGAATAAGGTAGATGTTTCTAATAAAGTGGCCAGTGAGTGTAGGAATAAGGTAGATGTTTCTAATAAAGTGGACAGCGAGTGGAAGAATAAGGTAGGTGTTTGTAATAAAGTGGCCAGTGAGTGGAAGAATAAGGTAGATGTTTCTAATAAAGTGGCCAGTGAGTGGAAGAATAAGGTAGATGTTTCTAATAAAATGGCCAGTGAGTGGAAGAATAAGGTAGGTGTTTGTAATAAAGTGGCCAGTGAGTGGAAGAATAAGGTAGGTGTTTGTAATAAAGTGGCCAGTGAGTGGAAGAATAAGGTAGATGTTTCTAATAAAATGGCCAGTGAGTGGAAGAATAAGGTAGATGTTTCTAATAAAGTGGCCAGTGAGTGGAAGAATAAGGTAGATGTTTCTAATAAAATGGCCAGTGGAGTATATAGTTGTTTGTGTATTGAAGTACTGAGAGTCTCTGCTCTGTTTGAGTGCTGAGTGCTGAGTGCTGAGGTCTTGCTGGGTAAAAATGCCTGTGGAATGACTCGACACATGGAGACTGAGCATCCTGCAGAGTTTGGCTGCCACCATAATCTAACACACCTGCTTCTGATATTCTGATGTTCAGGAAGACTTGGGTTAGGTGGCACTAAATCAAGGTTAGAGCCGGACTGTGAATGTTGGTACATCTCCAGGACCAATTGAGAGCACAATGGTTCTAGTGTGTTTAGTCACAAAATCCTTCACAGATGACTGTAAAATGGTGATTATGTGGACTCGGACCTTCACTACCTCGTTAAATACCAAGTAGAGCTACCACTGGAAAGACACAGGCCTCTTTAGGATTCTTTTACAGGCAAGAACTTTGAAGGCAACTTTCAAAAATAGTAATTCAATTAGTCCTGATTAGCATTTTCTGCTTCTCACCATCCAAATAATCCCAAACATGTTCAGTGATGCTGAGGTTCTGAACTCTGGGGTGGTCAGCCCACCGTTCTGAGAACACCACCAGCTTCTCAGTTTGATGTGCCCATATCTCCTTTTCTCAGTGAGAAACTTCTTGCACAGCTACACATCCCTGCAGACCCCCATAGCACCGAGGTGTCTTCTCACAGTGGTAGGATGGACAGAAACAACTATGGATGTTCTCAGATCTGAAGGTGGAGCTTAATGTTCCCCTTAGCCTAATCTAAAGATGGAAGTGCTGTTGATCTGATGGGGTCAGTGTTGGTGGGTCTACTGGGTCTTCCAGGTGGTTGCTAGGCGGTTGGTCTCATGGATATCTCCTGAGAAAATGAACAACTTGAACTCGATGGCGGTCTCTTTTGAAAGGTGGTCTCTGACTTTTGCTCAGCGCTAGTCTGCGCATGATTACAAACACACAGGGATGATTTGCGAGTGTCCCTCACTGTTCCGCTCCCTCCTTTCCTCCGGAAAAACAGGAATGGGAGGAATTCTGCCGCTCCCACTGATCTGAAATTAGTCATGTCTTAGCAGTCAAAAGTTTGGGCCAGCCACTCATATGCTGTCTATTAACTGGTTCTTGATTTGGACGTACGGCTCTGGGACAAAATGGGAACTACTACGTAGAGTCTGGACATCACACGAAGGTTCTTTGACCTAAAAAGGTTCTTCACTGTCGCACATGGATCCAGAGCCAGACGTTGTTCAACGTGGACCCAAACTGATAAACTGTTGAGAATAATTTAATTTAGACTGTGTTTATTTTAAGCGGAGGAGTTTTTCTAGTCTTTACGGTATACGAGCTTTACGGCGCAGTGAACTCAGAGACCAATCACATGCGCTGTAAGATCACCGAAGGCTCCTCAGCCAATCAGATCTGTGCAGATTGTGGCATGAGGCGCACACAGGCGAGGTATGAAGCGAGAAGCAGCAGTCGGAGACTAAAGCGAGTCAGAAAGAATAACGAGCTCTAAAAACAGAAAAGTGAACAGAGAGAACTGAGTGTTTAACAGGAACGGTTCTGGAATGAACCTGCTCGTCTAGTTCTGGAGAATACCGCTCTGTACAACCAACATGTTCATCTGTGAAGCTGAGTTAACCAGAAGACACACGTTTATTTACTTTCTCTATAAATAAACACTTTAAGATGCACTTTTGTTCAAAAGCATTCTGTTTTTTAATGTAGTTCTTGTTTTTTATTGAAGTGAGTAAAAACATTTATTAGAAGTTTATAAATAATTAATTCAGTTCAGTATTTAAACAGTAAATATACTGAAATATACTGAACGGTATGTGTGGTGTGTTGGTGTTTCAGTAGCTGATGGTATAAGATGCTGATACTAGACTACTTCAGTAAACAGGATACACCACTGAATCAGAACACACGTTAGAAATTATGATGGTCCAGACCGGCCTGAGGAGATCTCCTCTAACTGGACCTTACTGACCTCTAATAAACACCCCTGTGTTAAAAGCTTCTGATCCATGTAGAACATCACTGCAGAGTTTTTTATTTTCTCAGCAGAATGTTAAGAAATAACAGTTTTGATGGTACATCACCGATGACTACGTATCGTTTCTCAGAGATAACTGCTCAAGTTACCATGCTAACCAGCTAGCCCAGCACGGTAGTGAGTAGCG
>CM038722.1:39457299-39582299 GCA_021613375.1 Megaleporinus macrocephalus | reverse complement strand
GAGCACCACGCTACATCAAGAGCTTTTCATTGCCAGTGGAATGAACCGAACCGAACGCTATTTTCTGAGTGGAGCCCACAAACAGCTCCTCCGGTCTTTCTCCACCTTAAATATACAGTCCACGCTGAGAACCTCTCCTCAGATCTTCATTCATTTACACCAGTAACGCTGTTCACCATCATAACATTTGTGTGGCTTCATGCCGCCGGCAGCTGTGTTTCACCATGAGGTGTTCCACACAAACATGTGAACACAGCAGAACAGTCAGTAGAATAAAAACAATGTCACTGAAATAAGCTGATTGATACTCTTATTGTAAACTCTATTTCCATAAATGAACACTATATATATATATATAACAAGTATATCTAAAACATCAACAACGTTCTTCACTTGTAGTGTAAGTCAATGGAAACAGAATATTTTCCAAAGCTATTTTGGAGCATTTCTATTGGTCCATTAATCATGAAATATCACACAATGTAAACAGCAGCTGTTGTGTTCATACGATTTAGAGAAAAACAAATTGCTGAGTATTGTAAGTATATTCATCATTATGTACACTGTGGACTTTGCTCTGAGTGAGTGAGAGTGAGTGAGTGTGTGTGAGTGTGAGTGTGTGAGTCTTTAGTGTGTGTCTCCTCTTTGTTGCTCCTACAGTTTACACTTCTGCAGCTGTCTCAGGAACGACTGGTATGAGGCCCCAGATAACTTGGACACAGTTCGCTGTCCTTCTACACGTGTGCGGTAGTTTATTAATAACAATGCTGACCTGCAGGAAAAGTTGATTCCATCATCCACACACACACTCACATACACACACACACAAACACACACATATACATACATACATACACACACACACACACATACACACACACACTCACTCAGACTCATACACACACATACATACACAAACACATTCACTTACACTCATACACACACAAACACACACATACATACACACACACACTCACACACACTCATACACACAAACACACACACATACATACATACATACACACACACACACACACATACACACACACACTCACTCAGACTCATACACACACATACATACACACACACACATATATACACACACATTCACTTACCCTCATACACACACAATCACACACATACATACACATACATACACACACACATACACCTATACACACATATACACACAGACACACACACATATATATACACATACACACACACAAATATACACACACATACATACACACACACACACACACATACACATAAATACATTCATACACCTACACACACACACACACACACACACACACACACACACACATATATATATATATATATATATATATATATATATATATATATATATATATATATATATATACATACATACACATGCACACAAACATACATACACACACACAAATATAAACACACATACATACATACACATACACACACATACATACATAAACACACACACACACACACACACACACACACACACACACACACATACACACACACGGAGACTGTCTCTTCCTCTCTGTGTTAGAACTGAAAGGACTTTAACTAACATGCTGTGTTTAATGCTCCACTATAAAGCCAGGCCTAAGAAATTTATCTGGACCCCTCTCACCACGAACTGCACCTCAAATCTAAAATACAACCAGATCAATGCCCACAAGAGACTGAGGTACGTTTCCACAGCAGCCAATCAGGTGGCTGCCTTACTGTGTACATTATTTTTTTTAAAAAAAGGTGTAAATGTGAGTTGGGAAGTAAGAGCTTCTGAATTGGAAAGTTCTCAGAGTTTCCATCTGTGATGAATATAGCATTAGCACTTAGTGTAGCATTAACATGACTGAACTCATTTTAGTGACTATTCTGTAATAATAGAAATGCATGTATGAAAATTATATGCGTAAAGTGTGAGAAGTATTAAGGAAGATAGAGAACACTTTCCACTATTGCACTTGCTGAGTTGAGTCTCTTGGGCCCCCTCTAGTGGTTACAAACCATAACGCTTCATCCTTCACTATTTACCTCAAACTGAGAATGATGGTTATTTGTTGGTCAGTGTTTTATTTTGGTGATTAAATTATATTTTGTATTGTGCATTGATAGTGCTTTATTCTACATGTCTTAGATTATAACTGTATAAGTGAAGTAAAGTACTAGGATTATTATGTAGGTCATATGCTGGTAGGTCTAATAACAGTGTAACTAAACTGCACTGAAACACCTAACAGGTTCTATATATTAAGAGGATAAATAATATAATACTTAATTATCTTATATTTGAATAATTACTTACTTAATAATCATTTGATTAATAATTACTTAGAGTAACACAAATACAAATAAGCTCATCTAATTTCACTGTAACATCATAGATTTAACCAGGAAAGTACACTGAAAACACCTCCCAGCACTAAATAGTCATATGAGTAAAAAGGCTGCTTAGTATGCACCATGAAACTCAATCTACAGAGTAAAAGAAAGCTTCTTAGAATGGTTTGACTGGGTCCACTCCATTTGGAAAGATTAGTCCAGGAGTATGTTGGAGAGGGTCTAGATTAGTCCAGGAGTATGTTATAGAGGGTCTAGATTAGTCCAGGTGTATATTAGAGAGGGTCTAGATTAGTCCAGGAGTATGTTGGAGAAGGTCTAGATTAGTCCAGATGTATGTTACAGAAGGTCTAGATTAGTCCAGGTGTATATTAGAGAGGGTCTAGATTAATCCAGGTGTATGTTAGAGAAGGTCTAGATTAGTCCAGATGTATGTTACAGAAGGTCTAAGATTAGTCCAGATGTATGTTGAAGAGGGTCTAGATTAGACCGGGTGTAGACCCAGATCATCTTACTGTGACGAGACAGTACTGACCACTACACCACCATACTAACCACTACACCACCATACTAACAACTACACCACCGTACTAACCACTACACCACCATACTAACCACTACACCACCTTACTAACCATTACACCACCATACTAACCACTACACCACCATACTAACCACTACACCACCTTACTAACCATTACACCACCATACTAACCACTACACCACCATACTGACCACTACACCACCGTACTAACCACTACACCACCGTACTGACCACTACACCACTGTACTAACTACTACACCACCGTACTAACCACTACATCACTATACTGACCACTACACCACCATACTAACCACTACACCACCGTACTAACCACTACACCACCATACTGACCACTACACCACTGTACTAACCACTACACCACCATACTAACCACTACACCACCATACTAACCACTACACCACCATACTAACCACTACACCACCATACTAACCACTACACCACCGCACTAACCACTACACCACCATACTAACCACTACACCACCGTACTAACCACTACACCACCATACTAACCACTCAACCACCATACTAACCACAACACCACCGTACTGATCACTACACCACTGTACTAACTACTACACCACCGTACTAACCACTACATCACTATACTGACCACTACACCACCATACTAACCACTACACCACCGTACTAACCACTACACCACCATACTGACCACTACACCACTGTACTAACCACTACACCACCATACTAACCACTACACCACCATACTAACCACTACACCACCATACTAACTACTACATCACCATACTTACCACTACACCACCGTACTAACCAGTATACCACTATACTAACCACTACACCATCAAACTAACCACTACACCACCCTACTAACCACTACACCACCATACTGACCACTACACCACCCTACTAACCACTACACCACCGTGCCACCATGGTGTAGCTTTAAATTTCTTTTTATTAATTGTGTAATATTCAGATATAATTAAGACTTAAGGGACAAATCAGTAGGTTCACTAGTTTTGTCCATAAACACTACTTTGAATATAAGATTTTAATTCCTGTACTACATATACTAATGCAATCAGCCCTGATAGCAGAGCGAGCTTTAACTACTACTGCTGTACTAGAGCTTTACACGGTAATTAGCAAATGTTGGTATCTGCATCAAACTCTCATGAACTACAAACAGCAGCACTGCTTCTACATACCCTATGTTAGTGCAATCACAAGTCAGAGATGACAGGAAATGGGGGGTGGCAATTGTTAGAAACCGAGTTGTACCATCAGTCAAGACACCACATGCAATCTTGCAAGCTTGCAAACTTGAACGCCAGTAGACGAGGAACAGCACTGCTTGTCATGAAGAGCTGAACTGATTCAGATTTCATCCAAATAAACAGGTGAGTCATTTCACTGCGGTGCTTGAGAAGAGTAGCTTTGTTAAAAGATGATGTTAATGAAGTGGTTTTAGGATTTTCTGCTATTATGCTACATGCTCAGCTCACAGTGTCTACAGTTCCTGTCTTGTGGAAGGTTTACAGTCTTCTGTCCAGAAGATACAAGGATCATTTGATTGCGTACTGCAAATATACATATCCTGGCAAACCTCATTAGAAGATTCATCCATTCATCATCTAAACCATATTTCTTTCTGGGGTTGTGAACGTTGCCTGTATCAGCCTTTCCTGGGTGGACGGGAGAAAACAGCCTGGACAGGTTATTGTTGTAAGTACATTAATATATTCATTCTTTTATATTTGAACTCAATTTTAAATCAATTTATGTAGTGAAAGTCACATTTGATCACCAAATAATGTTGCAAATTTTTCAAAAATGCAGATACATTCACATGTTTCTTGGAAGAGTTGTGAAATGAGCTAATGTAATAAGACAGATTAAATTATAAAATGAAATATTAAATATTACATTCTTTAGAACAGTGAAATTGATGTTTAACTAATGATTAAAATCACAGCTTAAACAGAATTTCCTCAATTAAAAACAGCTGCGATAGATTTCAAAGAAAACGTATTAGACTGGTATAGGCCAATACTCAAAAGGTTCTCTGAAGGCCTGTACATAAAGGTCATAAGGTCATGCACCAACATAGTGAATCCATTCAGTAAATATAAATTAAAATCAAGTCACAACTGCACGTCTGCACGTTTCTATGTAGACTTTTCAAGCAATGCATTCATCTGACTCTAAACGCCTGCAGGTGAGTAACAAACCACAGGAAGCTGAAACCACAGAACAAAGTGCAAGCAGCTTTCTTACATGTGAACATGTGAAAAAACACGTTGGTCATCCGTTCGTGTTAAATGAATTTACTCAAAGCTTTAAATGTGGAAAAAAGCAGCACATTAAAAAATAAACACAGCTGTGAACAGACATTTGTACTGAAACACCAAAAATAAACAACTTAACTGCAGAAAGTCTGGGTTTGGTACTGACAGTTCTTAATGTTACACACAGCTTTTCAGATATTGGGACACCTTGTACACATGTAGATGAGGAAGAACTTTGCTATATATATAGCAATATATCAGTGGGGAACCGTCATGGCTCTCTATGCCCTCAAAAAATATCCTAAATATCCTAAAATATTAAAATAAAATTATATATATATAATTTTATTTTATCTACTTAAAGTTTGACAATCAACATCTAAACAATTATAAAAATATAGACAAATAAGTTATTAAAACGTGTCTATTCAAACCGTGTTGGAGTGTGAGGGGTTAAGTGGAAGCCTGTGAGTCTGTGTCTCCCCCTATAAGGACTGTGATGCCTCTGCAGAATGTTGGTGATTGGTGGTCCCGCTGTTCATGTACAGAGGGGGTCAGGCAGTTATAATTCAGTGATACCAATTTCAAATGACAGTAAAACTGACCAATCATATCTTCCCTCTAAGTGGCCGGGCCTAACTCTATGATCATTTCCGCACGCTGTGGCGACGCTAGCTGGAGAAACAGCTAGCTAGCACTAGGCTACCACCGCTAGCTAGTTCGCTGAGTCAAGATGGAAGCCGAAGCTAGCACTACCGCTACAGAGGAGGACACCGTTACAGGTGCCATCAGCCAATAGCGTTCGGCCCATGTCCCGCCCCCAAACTGTCAAACCCACCCTGTCTGAAAACTGGAGCGCAAATATTTCTCAGCAGCGGACGGTACTGCATTTCACACGTGAGAAAATAAACAAATCGCGCGAGAAAAAAAACAATATAGGAGGAAAAACACAGTTTAAGTGTGTTTATGAAAATTGCGTGTGTGGTTTATTTTTCTGTGCTCGCGAGTTTCACATTTACACTCACGAGTGAAACAGTTATGTGCATGAAATGTTAAAACAAGCAGCTTTATATCTTTCGGGAACGGCGTCTACATATTTCTCTGAAGCGCAGACGGAGCGCTTCGGTTATTTATAAGGAGGAACCTTATTTAGCTTAAGAAGTTGTCTATGTTCTACAGATATTATTGTTTGTTGTTTTTCTGTCGTCTTATTTTTTTGTTTCTTGACTTGCAGTTTATTAGGAGAGGAAACAGTAAAATTTTTTCAGACGATAGTTGGTGGGGGAAGGGGTTAGAGGGAGGGCCGAGGCTTAAGGGTCACAGTTTGTTACTGATATATATATATATGATTAAAGGTGTGTGTGTGTGTGTGTGTGTGTGTGTATATATATATATATATATATATATATATATATATATATATATATATATATATATACTGTCACTGAGAAACTTATAATAGAAAGAAATATAGGCCAATGGAAGTGGTTACTGACCTATTCACCATTTATTACACGAACATAAAGAGCAGCTGTTGTGTTCATATAATGCAGAAAAATAAAAATTAACAATACATGTCTTTCTTTGAACAGTGACAGTGGGTCTGTCTCAAATCCTAGTGAGTGTCTAGGTAGGCTGTCTAGGTAGCAGCTGTGTAAGTATCAGCGTTCTCTCCTCATCTCTCCTCATAAAACAGATTACTGAGACGCTCTAGTTAGAGAGAGACTGCGTCACGGCTTGTTCCCACCCACTGCAGCACGCCACCGCTGGTTTACCTGGTTGCTAAGATACCAGCTGTATCCAAAACAATAGCCCGAGGCTTAAAAATCCGCTAGCATAAATGCTAATGTCTGGAGTATAAAAGTGTAAAGGATGAAGGACTCGTTACAGAGTTGATAATAAAATACTGTTTTGTGAGATTATATGACCAGAAACACATTAAAACTCCAGAGAGAATCAAAATAACTCACATTTTAAAAACACTTCACTGCTCCTAGATTAGCCTGCGTTGGATCATGGGATTGTCTTAGCGGCTGAGGAAGCGTTCAATACTTCTTTAAAATCAGGTCATAATAAGGTTCCTCAGTAGACAGCATGTTTAAGGTATGTAAGTATTGGGACAGTCTACATATATACATGCAACACCTCGATCGATGATACAGCTCGCTTTCTGACTAACACCCCCCCACTTCCTGTCATGAGTGATTTGTGGGCGTACCAGGATAGGATTTCCCACAAGATACTAATCTTGATGTGCTACTTTGTACATCTTCTAATGGTCTTCACTTTTTATACTTCGTTAGCCTGTTCTTCAATGGTCAGGACCCCAACATTAGGGAGGTGGCTCATTCTCAGCACTGCAGTGACACAGACATGGTGGTGGTGTGTTAGGGTGTGTTGTGCTGGTGTGAGTGGATCAGACACAGCAGTGCTGCTGCTGAAGCGTTTAAACACCTCAGTGTCACTGCTGGACTGAGAATCGTCCACCAACCAAAACTATCCAGACAGCAGTGTCCTGTGGGTGGCGTCCTGTGTCCACTGATGAAGAACTAGAGAACACAAAATGTGCAACAGCAGATGAGCTATTTTTTTCTTTATTATTATTGATTTTTTTTTGATAATTTGATTTACGGCATAAATGACCGGGCGGTACACACATTTACATAGTTAACAACACCCCCCTCCCCTTAACAGATCATAGTATTAAATTAAATACAGTGTACAGATGTTTATTTACTTGAGTTCAGCAAGCTGATGGCTGTAGAAACAAAAAACACTTTACTACGTTTAGTTCTACCAGCCCAGGCGCTAAACCTCCGGCCTGATGGGAGGTATACAAACTCTGGGCAAGACTAAATAGCTTTGGCTTTTCTCAAGGCCTGTTTTTTATATGTCACTTTACCTGCTACCTTAACCAGGCCATTGAGTCTCTTTCTATTAACCATGCTAAGGTTACCATACCAAGCCACCATAAAAACAGACTCAATAAAACTTTGATAAAATAATGTCATCTTCCGAACACAAACATCAAAGGAATTAATTTTCCTCAGAAAAAAAAGACATTGCTGTACCTTCTTAAAAATACAATCTACGTTTGAATCAAAACACAGTTTGTTATCTATAATCGTGCCAAGATATTTATAACTCTCCACTAATTCAATTTCAGAGTCTTTAATTATTGTTGGCACGAAGCTACGCGGGGCCTTCCTAAAATCAATAGCCATATCTTTTGTTTTAGTCACTTTCAAGTGTAGAGAGGACCATGACACGAAGCCCTGCACTACTGTACCATGATTATTCTCCTGGCCCTCTAAAAGTCCGGTGGCCGAGAAGACCCAACATGCTGCAAATTCACAAACACGCTGCAAACACAGAAAACACTTTCATCAAAACGGCAACGTCGGCACTACATTTAACAAACTCGAAGCTTCATGTGCACACAAGCTGGCCAAAATCTGCAGCGCGTTAAGTCTTCTAGGCCACCGTATAAAAGGCTTACAATCACCGTATCATCATATGTGTCTGTTTTCATATTTACTCAGACACTCATTTGTGTACATAAGGTAAAGGAGAGGAGACAGTCAACATCCCTGAGGGGAACCAGAAGAGCAATAAAGACCTTTGGACAACACATAATTCACCTTCACACACTGAGATCTAGGGGTTAAAAAAATCTAAAATCCAGCCAACCAAATTAGTGTCTGAATTAAAACAGGAAATAAGTTTCTCTGCTACAATTTGAGGCTGAAATGTTTTAAAAGCTGAGGAGAAATCAACAAATAACAATCTAACATGAGACCCAGGAGACTCCAAATGTTTAAACGGAAGATTAAGTAGGGATAGAGCGGCATCCTCCACACCCCGACCAGCCCTGTATGTAAACTGTAATCTTATCTTAGAGCTTTATAGGTACAAAATATCAGACTGGTAGTGATACCAGTCCATGTTTAGTATCAAAACAGAAAGATTGATACTATGTTGTGTCTGATGTGGTAGGACAGACACATAATTCGCAAAACCTTAAACAATATCATAATGTCAGTGAAACCTCATCTTACAGGAGGCACACCAAATTCTAAACTCCAGCAGTAGTCCTGGAGGGCCGTGTTATTTAGTATTCGTGCTTTAACGTGTTTGTTTATGGTCAAACCAGGAAGCATGGTGGTGCAGTGGTTAGTATGGTGGTGCAGTGGTTAGTATGGTGGTGTAGTGGTTAGTATGGTGGTGTAGTGGTTAGTACGGTGGTGTAGTGGTTAGTATGGTGGTGCAGTGGTTAGTATGGTGGTGTAGTGGTTAGTACGGTGGTGTAGTGGTTAGTATGGTGGTGTAGTGGTTAGTACGGTGGTGTAGTGGTTAGTACGGTGGTGTAGTGGTTAGTACGGTGGTGTAGTGGTTAGTATGGTGGTGTAGTGGTTAGTATGGTGGTGTAGTGGTCAGTACGGTGGTGTAGTGGTTAGTATGGTGGTGTAGTGGTTAGTACGGTGGTGTAGTGGTTAGTATGGTGGTGTAGTGGTTGGTACGGTGGTGTAGTGGTTAGTATGGTGGTGTAGTGGTTAGTACGGTGGTGTAGTGGTTAGTACGGTGGTGTAGTGGTTAGTAAGGTGGTGTAGTGGTTAGTACGGTGGTGTAGTGGTTAGTACGGTGGTGTAGTGGTTAGTATGGTGGTGTAGTGGTTAGTATGGTGGTGTAGTGGTTAGTATGGTGGTGCAGTGGTTAGTATGGTGGTGTAGTGGTTAGTACGGTGGTGTAGTGGTAATATGGTGGTGTAGTGGTCAGTATGGTGGTGTAGTGGTTAGTACGGTGGTGTAGTGGTCAGTATGGTGGTGTAGTGGTCAGCACTGTCTCCTCACAGTAAGATGATCTGGGTTGGATTCCCGGTCCGGGTGGTTCTGTGTGGAGTGTGTATGTTCTCTCTGTGTTTGAGTGGGTTTCCTCCAGGTACTCCGGTTTCCTCCCACAGTCCAAACACATGCATGTTAGGATCCTCACTCTAAACTGCCCGTAGGTGTGAGTGTGGTTGTCCCAAGCCTGAATGCGTGTGTCAGGAAGTGTATACGATGTAAGACACTTTTGCCAAAAACCCGTGAGTTGACTGGATGTGGCGACGCCTATAGAAGGGAAAAAGCTGAAAGATGTGTGTGTTAATGGTCAAACCCTTCATGAGCTGAATGTAGGTATTTGAATATCTAACTGCTTACATTTAAATAACAGTAAAATAAGGAGGGGCTTTTCTTACTTGCTGTCTTTGTGTGCTTCCAGCTGGAATGGAGCCCATTCCCATTATCCTGCTCAAGGCTTTAGATGACCTGGGGAGCGAAGATCTGAAGAGATTTCATTGGTACCTTCAGCAATCTAATCTCCCAGAGTTCAAACCTATACCCAAAGGCCGTCTGAAAAATGTGAAGCAGATCGTTATGGTGGACAAGATGTGTCAAAGCTACGGAGACTCTGGCGCTTTGCAACTTGCAGTGGTGATCCTGAAGAAAATGAACCAGAATAGACTTGCTGAGGAACTACAGGCCACTATCAGGTCAAATACAGCTATTTCCAGTGGTATGTTTCAAGCAACAATACTGTTTATCTCTGTTCAGTTTCCAGTGACAACACTAATACTACAGATTAATTTACTGGAAGTTATACGTTTATGTTAAATGTGTAGTATATAAAATATTTAAATTACAATATATACCGCTACAGGGGCAGAGCCTAACATCTGCATACCAGGCAGGGACAAACTGGTAGCGGTGGCGAGGAGGGGGGAGCAGTGGGGGGACATTGAAAAGAGTGCACCTGAAAGCAGTGCAAGGGATACACCGTTTTAAAGGCGTAGGCCTGATGATTGGTCAGGAGTTATTAATTAATAATGTATTCATTAATAACGAGTCCTGCTGGAAGAACTTTTGCTAAAGCTTCCATATCTCTAAACTGATCAATGATTTGCAGATTCAACAGAGCCACATGTGTGCTTGTTTGGTTCCTGTGTTGCAAACAAGAAGATGGTAATTGCTGCAAATATTGAATTCGATTTTTGACAGCTTCATAAGGGGGCCGCCACTGCCCTGCGTACTTGTTCTGTCACAGACTATTACATTGCTTTCCGTACACTGGCAGCTGAGAGTGGGTGGGACTCATGGGACTCAACGAGGAGCTGAAGGACCTCATGTCAGTTTGGCATCCTCCTGACCCTTTAAAGGACCTTTACGATCTCACTCTGAGGCTCGGCAACTGCCTGAGTGAAAATCATTGAGTAGGCAGAAAGACGATTCAGGCCTCTCAGCCCTTTGACCCCCTCCTCGTTCCTGACCTTAGTCCCCTTTTGAGAGGGGTGAACCCATGTAACACTCCACAACCAGGGTCAATGTATTTATTACAGTGGGGGCGACCACAAGTTAGATAAATGCCCTACCAGGCTAGTAAAAGGACAGGGCTACCCCATGTTAGGGGACCCCATTCAGGTGGGTTGATCCTTCCGGTCACCAAGGAAGGATGGGGCGTGCATCCCTGCATAGACTACAGAGATCTCAGCAAGATCACTGTTGAGGACCACTACCCTCTAATTACCTTTGTTTTTGAGACACTTTAACAAGCCTCATTGTTCACCTAGTTTGAACCGCAGGACTGCCCACAATATGATGCGCATTTTTAGCTTTGTTTGTTCTTGTTCTTTGTTCTATGTTTTGTTTCCTTTCACATCAGTCGTTTTCTTCCATGTTTTTATCTTTCATATATGTTCATGTTTTGACTCCCACTTTAGAGTTAGAATACATTCAGTCAGAAACCCTTCCAGTCCCTATATAGTACACTGATCCAAGCACTACCCTTTTAGACCAGTGACCCTGTTTCCAATCCCACTCTCTACAATACTTTCCTATCTACATTTGAGCCCATCCTAGTTGTCAGTTCCACCAGGATAAAAGAAAAAAAATTAAAAACTGGAAATTAATGATAGAAATGTTCCATTAGTGGTAAAGTGGTACAATTTAAATTTCTACTAAACAATGCCTTTCTTTTACCCAGCATTACCAAGGGTGGGGCTGACTGCAATTAGTTGATACAAATTTCTTTAAATCACTGTTTATCCAAAATAATTTATTTATTGTTGTTTGCTCCTCTTTAGCAAAAAAACAAAAGACAACGCAAGAGAGACTGAAAGACACACTGAAGATAAAATATGAAGCAGTCAATGAAGGGCCTTCATTGGATAGGCCTTCTATATATGTCAATGAGATTTACACAGACCTCTACATTGTACAGGGAGGCACCGGTGGGGTCTACACCGAGCATGAAGTTCGGCAGATTGAGACACAATCCAGAGTCACTGCAGGAAAAGCCGGCATCAAAAGCAATGATATTTTCAAAGCATGTCCTGAAGACAGGACTCCGGTCAGGAAAGTGTTGACGCTGGGAATCGCTGGTGTGGGAAAGACGGTCTCAGTGAAGAAGTTTATTTTAGACTGGGCAGAAAACAAGGCCAACTGTGACATTGATTACATCTTCCCTCTTCCTTTCCGTAGCCTGAATAAAAAGATAGACAACTGCAATACGTGCAGTCTAACAGACCTGCTCAGTGATCATTTTTCATTTCTGAAGTTTAGGAAAATTCCCTTTGATGACAGTAAGGTGCTTTTTATTTTCGATGGGCTCGACGAGAGCCGGCTTCCTTTGAATTTTGCTAAGAATGAGTTAGTCTGCGATGTGCAGAAAAAAACCACATTGGATACATTAATTACAAACCTTGTCATGGGAGAGCTGCTTCCTTCTGCGCTAGTCTGGGTCACGTCTCGTCCGGCCGCAGCCAGTCGTGTCCCTTGCGAGTATTTCAATCAAGTCACAGAAATACGGGGTTTTTCTGACGAACAGAAAGAGCAGTACTTCAAGAAGACAATCCAAGACAAAGACGAAGCTGGCAAAATTATTTCCCACATGAAGACATCAAGAAGTCTCCACATTATGTGCCATATACCAATGTTTTGCTGGATCTTTGCTTCCGTGCTTCAAACAATGCTTCGTCAATCTGATGAGAAGGAGATCCCGACCACTTTGACAGGGATGTATGCAAACTTCCTCATTCAACAGACCAAACAGGCAAAGAGGAAATATCACAAAACAGACAACATAGTGTTAAAATTGGGAAGACTGGCATTCCTGCAACTGCAGAATGGGAATCTGATATTCTATGAAGAGGACCTGAGAGCATGTGGCATCGACATCAACGAGGCGTCTGTGTATTCTGGCGTCTGCACGCAGATTTTCCGGCAGGACAGGGCAATGCAGGAAAAGAAGTGCTTCAGCTTCGTTCATCTCAGTATTCAAGAGTTCCTGGCTGCCATTTACGTGTTTCACGCACACACAAATCACAAGAGGAACCCTGTCCTGAAAAGTTTCACAGGGAAGTTTAAATGGATTTTCCAACATACTCTACTCGATCTACACAAGACCGCGGTGGTCCAGGCTTTGCAGAGTCAAAATGGTCACCTGGACCTCTTTCTCCGCTTCCTGCTTGGTCTTTCTCTTAAATCCAACCAAGACAGTGTCAGAGACCTCCTGCCAGAAATCAAGGAAAGTGATGGGCATGCAAATGAGACGATCAAGCACCTCAAAGAGAAAATCAGAGGCGACATCTCACCCAGGAGAAGCATTAACCTTTTCTACTGCTTGCACGAGCTGAAAGATGACTCACTTGTGGAAGAAGTTCAGAGCTATTTGAAGCAGGGAAGTCTTGCACAGGAGGATCTGTCTCCCACACAGTGGTCTGCTCTTGTGTTTGTATTGCTGACTTCAGAAGACACCCAGAAGCTGTTTGATTTAAAGAAATACACAAAAACAGATGAAGGACTGAGGAGACTGCTGCCTGTTGTTGGATATTCCACCCAGTCCTTGTAAGTACGCTTCAAAGCCACAGACGAGCTACAAACCAAGTCCCAAATAAAGTTGGGAAAGTGAGTAGAATGCAAATATGACAGAAAGCAGTGATTTATAAATCTATTTGACCAACATTTAAACAGTGCAAAGACAAAATATGTATTATTTTTACCTTATCAATTTCATAATTCATTCATAATTCATAAGGAGGTAATAAGATGCAGGTGTTGAGTTGAGAGGCGATTGGTTGGGGCTTGTTACTTTGCCAAAAATACCTCTGCAAAAGATGCAACAGCGAACACAAATAAGGTAACAAGAGCATTTATGAGTTTGGTGAAATGTCAGCATTGCCAGAATGCACATTTAGATGTCTACTAAATAAATACATCAAGCTTTTATTATTTAGTGTGTAGACACAGTGGACATAGTGTACAATGCCACCTGTATACGTAGATGCTAGATCAGTCATGTGTGCTCATTATACAGTTTTTACTAAGACCATGCTCATAAAGTTCTCAGATGAGGCTACTAAGCCACTTCTATGCCATGGTTTACAAGATGTTAGACAATATTGTTAGGAGGTACAGCCCAGAGCCTCTTGCTCCTTGTACACTGTAAGACCCTTAACTGCATACATCAATTTGATTTCATAAATAAATTTTACTTTTCTAACAATCTTACACAGACTGGACCGATGCACACTCACTAACGCAAGTTGCGAAGGAATCGCCTCTGTAATTTCCTCAAAGTCCTCATATCTGAGACACCTGGATCTCAGTGACAATAACCTGCAGGATTCTGGAGTTAATAAACTTGCTGCTGGGCTCCAGGATCCACATTGCAAGCTGGAGACACTGAGGTAGATGTCTGCACTGGTTTAAAATGTTTGGTTTGTTGGGTTAAAATAGGAATGTTTTAGGACTTTTTAAGACTATATTTTTTTCCTGCAGGTTATCTGGCTGTTTGGTCACAGCCGAAGGCTGTTCTTCTTTGGCTTTAGCCCTGATATCCAATCCCTGGTATCTGAAAGAGCTTGATCTGAGTTTTAACAACCCAGGAGATGCTGGAGTGCAAGTGCTGAATGATAGATGTGATGATCCAAACTGCAAACTTGAAAAGCTCAGGTGAGAGAGCAATTTTGCAAAGCTTGCATCGAGCTCATGAATATATATTCTTGTAACCCAACTGTTGGGTTACAAGACCCACAATAATTATAGGATGTACTTCTTCAATTCACAGTCATTTGATGTCTTTCTTGTCTTATTGTTCATTTCTTTGTGACTGCAATGACATTTGTTTTAATGATATGTAAAATGATTGCACACCCATTATGTGATCAGATTTAATTGTAAATATGACACTGTGTTTCAGTTTAACCACAAGGGTTGATTATTTATTTATTTATTTGCTTGCAGTTTTGACTATTGTGGACCATTAAGGATGCTGACTGGGCCCCGGAAATGTGAGAAATTGCTTTTTTACTTACTTTTTCTTAGGTTTTGCTTCTCTCACAGTTTACAGATGCAACATGGATAGCTGTCTTCAAGCCTTCACAATTTTAGAACAGACATAGTAAACATATCACTTAACAGTGTTGATGTCACCAAATTGTGATATCAGTAAGTAGTCTGCCTCAAAAAATCATCCAAAAACCTGAAATTAACTTAATGCTTGTAGCCTTTGTATTAAAACAAATTAACATGATTCACAAAACAGAGTGATTTTACTCAACTGTAAACAACTATCAGCCAGTAATCCAGCTCCAAACACCATCCAAACAATATATTAGCTCTCTGAATTTAGCATTCAAATGATGGAAAAAGGGGTCAATATTACTCACTGATACATCACTAAAACACCTCGTTGACCAGAGTCCAGTAACCAAGCTATGACCAACCATCAGACAGTAATTCAACTCCAGGAAACACTTTACAAATGCATTGTAAAGTCTACTAAGTTAGTCCTCTGTTATTAGCCTCTATATGTCAACAAAGGATTAAAGCCAAAGTTCCAAATGCATATAAACAAAGATGCCATGTGGATTAAGATCTCAGTCCATCTGGAATCTTATATACTGTACCCCAAAACAGAGAATCAAATTCCACTAAATAGATGTCATGAATCAAAATACATGCTGTGAAAATATATTTAATATATTTAACCCTTCTATATTTGCTTATTTATTACATGAAAATGTTTCAGAGTATGATTTTTTCCACACAAACTAAAGACAACTTAGAAATAGCAACTTTTAAATTACGATTATTTTATTGAAGATTTGGTTAAAATCCTATGTGTAACATGCCTCATATAGTCAGAAAGCCTATTAGATTAAACGTTTCTGATGTGGAAGCTGGAGAAAGACCCTGATTCTTATAATTGCTATCCTTCCCACTAGATGCCTGTGAGCTCACACTGGACCCAAACACAGCACACCAGCACCTCTCTCTTTCAGAGGGTAACAGAAAGGTCACATGGGAGGAAGAAGAACAGAGGTTCCCCAAACACCCAGACAGGTTCAAATTTAAGGAGCAGGTGCTTTGTAGAGAGGCTCTGTCCAGACGGAGTTACTGGGAGGTTGGCTGGAGTGGAGAAGGAGTTCATATTGGAGTGGCTTACAAGCGAATACAACGGGAGGGACAAGGGGAAGACTGCTGGCTGGGACACAACATAGACTCTTGGAAACTCTACTGCTCTCGTGACAGTTGTACTGCCTGGCACTGTAAGGCCAGCAGATATATATCTGTTCCCTGCTCTCCAGTAATTGGAGTGTTTCTGGACTGGGAAGCTGGGACATTGTCCTTCTACAACATCTGCACGGACACAAAAGCATTGCAACACCTGCACACGTTCTGTGACACATTCACTGAACCCCTTTATCCTGGGTTTCGTGTGTTAAACTCCTCAGCCTGGCTGGAATGCATTTAACAGGTGTATTCGGAGGCTACATAGTTAAATATATATAAGACTTAAATGTTAAACCTTTCAGAAAATTGTGGATGCACAAGAGCTTTGGGCATAAAAATACTCTAGGCGAAGAGCTGTAACTCAGACTTTTTAGAAGTTTGTAGTGAACTCCAAACCTGAGAGAACTACAAACATGAATGAGTTCTGATAAGACCCATTGCAACAATACTGCCAATTCTAGACCGGCTTAGATTCCCAAAGCAATTAAAAAAAGAAAATGAAGAGCTAAAATGTAGTTTAGTACAATGTAAATATATTAAAGAAGCATATCTGTTACTACTGAGCATTAACATGTGTTTCATGGAGCAGAAGATATGATGACTAGTTGTCTATAAGTATTGTTATGGTGTAAAAAGTCAAACTTCAAAGACATGTTATCAATAATCTTTACTGGAATGTAAACATACATGAGAGAAAACAAGCTGAAATGAAATAGGAGTAATGAGGCTATTTTTAAAATGTAAGGAGTAGAAAGTACTGATAATGCTGTGAAAATGTAAGGAGTAGAAGTAAAAAATTATATATAACCAAAATTTCTACTTAAGTAAGGTAACAAAGTCCTAAAAGTGGATAAAAATGCATAAATAGAGACAGAAAATTATATTTGGTCTTTTTTTTTTTTTGAAGAAGAAGAAAGTGGTTCAGTATTTTATGTCTGTGACTGTAAAAGTATGTGAACCTTTAAGATTGGCGATTTCAATTTATGGAATGGCGATCAGATGTGAGTGACTTTGTTTTATTTAAAGGTCAGACCAATAAGGTTTCTGAGGAGTCTCAGAATAGATGTTGATGTTCATCAGGCTAAAAAGGTTACAAATCGATCTCCAAAGAGTTTGAGCATTACAGTCAGAAAGATCACGTAGAAATGGAGGACATTCAAGACCATCATTCCCCCGACTGCTTTCCAAAAAAAAACACTGCTGCTCATCTGCAGTTTAATAAAGATCATGCAAGCATGCCAGAAGACTATTGGAAAATAATATTTTGTAGAAGGATGAGAACAGATATATCACCTGTGAAACATAGTGGTAGTATCATGGACTGAGCAACATTTACTTGCAGGCATTTTTGCACAGGTCACAGGAGATACTGAGCGGAAAGGTTGACATAGCTTTGCTTCGCACTGATATGAAATATTGGATCATATTTCTTATAAATATGTGACTAGCGTCATCAAACTGATAAACCGACAAAGAAGCAGAAAACAGCTTTCATTTTTTGCCGATGGTGAGGAAGCTCAGTGGGCAAAGTCAGAAAGCGTCAGCTGTTTCAAACAAATCATAAAAACTCTCCAAACTAAACAGACATCTTGAGACCAAACAGTGACCCTACTGGGACACACAGTGGAGCATCTTCAGTAAAAAACGTGATTAGACTGCAGTTCCAAATCACAGTACACATTTACACAGTCGGGTCACATTATTATGACCACCAGCTAATATCCAGAGTAACCACTGTGTGCAGCAGCGACAGCAGCTAGACGGACTGGGAGACTCAGTGACGTCCTGGTTGGTGGTCACAGGTATCTGGAGTCATGCTGAGTCATAGAGTCAATACCACCATCCAGGTGGTCCCACAGATGCTCAATTGGGTTCAAGTCTGGGGAATTAGGGTTCCGTGGTAGTACTTGGAAGTCTTGGTCAGCTCTTCCAAACAATGAGGGACATTTCTAGTCATGTGACATGTCTCATTGTCTTGCTGGAAGATTCCATCCACCCCAGAGAAGAAAATCAGCATGTATGGTGTACGTGATCTGCAAGGATGGATTCAGACCCAGATCAGTTGAGAGGATCTTCCACATGGATGAGTGGGTCCACAGAATGACACCAAAATTACCCAAACCATAATGCTGCCACATACGCACATCTGCCATCCAAAGAAGGACATCATGATAATGTGACTCGACTGTATAGTTCCTACACTCCCTTTAACATCATTGCAAATTTTGGTTTGTACGATTGCCGTCCTTTACCATCTCTCATTCTCAGGTTTTCAGTGTCGGTACTTAAGAAAAGAAAACTGCAGTAGATGTTAATGTTTCTGTGGACCACTGTGCTTTGTAGCTATGGGTAGGTGGGCCTGGGGGTGGAAATGAGTAAGAACCTCTACATTAAACCCAAGTTTCCCATGTCCTGAGTTGGTCTAGTTCAGGTAGAGTTAACTCAAGAAAAGCTGTGTGACCAGTTTCAATTTTAAACTGGGCAAAAGCAAAGCTGTACTTAGAACAGTACTTAGAACAGTACTTACACTGTAAAGAGAGTTCACTAGACCTAGACACAACTGCTAAACTGTTGATGAGAGAGAGCGAGAAAGAGAGAGAGAGAGCGAGAGAGAGAGAGAGCGAGAGAGAGAGAGAGAGAGAGAGAGCGAGAGAGAGAGAGCGAGAGCGAGAGAGAGAGTGAGAGAGAGAGAGAGAGAGAGAGAGAGAGAGAGAGATGTGCTTCCTGTTTAGTGATGGTGTTAATAGTCACTGACCTCACTAACAGGAAGTGAAGTAGTTAATATCTCTCTTCTGACTGAATGCAGTGCTGGAGTGGGTAATCAGGAGAGTGGAGAGAATTCCCGGTGGGCTGGTAGAGTTTGCTGCTTACTGTGTACCAATGAATAAAGGCTGGGGTGGGATGTGGTGGGCTGGGGTTGTCTGTGGTTGGCTGGGGTGAGCTGTGGTTGGCTGGGGTGGGCTGTGGTTGGCTGGGGTGGGCTGTGGTTGGCTTGGGTGGGCTGAGGTGGTCCGGTGTGGGCCGGGGTGGGCCAGGCTGGTTTTATTCTACATCATAAAACTTCCTGTACGAAAACTTCTCCCACTCTGGCTCTGACTGAATGTGAAAGTTTCTGCTGCGTTGTCTATTTAGTGTACATGTGTAAATACGTGTGACCTGTATGAATTACTGATTGTGTGTTTACAATATTCTTTACTTTCAATACAAATGTTGCAATCTGTCTGCAATCAGAGTACCCAGGACCTTTCCTCTGGACCTACCCCTCCCAGTCCACCAGGTATTGAAGGCGACTACCATGCTTTCTAGAATTGAAGAATGAGTGGACCGTAAACCGGAGAACTGCCAACCTCAAGTGGGGGAGGCAGTTCAGCCACATCAGCAGAAGCCTGTGAGAAGGAAAAACAGGTTTTAGTAAGTATCTGCATTTATCTTTTGTCTACGTACTGCTCTTTGTAACCTAACTTGGGCTTCCTCCCAGGTCTGACCGCCTCATCCATTCATCCACCGAAGGCACTGGAGAAGGTTCTCCTGACCACAGAAACAGAGGTGGTTGAAAACCCAAAACACCCTGAGACCTTTAGTTGTTTCACTTGCCAATTCGATTGCAGATGGTAAACTGATGTGAGACTTACATTGATACTGAGCAGTTTACAGAATTCCTTATGGAGGAATATGAAGTGGGTACTGATACTTTACAGTTACTGCATTTAAATGTCAGTAATCAAAGCAAGAACACAACCCACCACCTTTCTTTTCTATAAAAAAGAAGCTAGCTGCTGGAGGAGAGGTGTAGGGACAAATGTAACCAAGGCTAAGAGCTTCATCAATGTACATATCCTAGGCTTTAGTTCTAGGTTGAGAAAGGGGTTAAATTCTGTCCTTGGGTGGCATAGTGCCAGGTAACAAGTCTACAGCACAATCATAAGGACTGTGAGTCCAAATTTGCCGACTCAATGTTAAAGGTGAGGTCTTCTGTCAGGAATGGCTTCACATTAAGGGGAAGGAGTCAAGTGTAAGATTATTATCAGATTCGAAGTCTATAACACCAGGCAGGCAGTCAAATGGCCAGAAAAGCAGATCATACATGCAAGCAAATCCAAAATGGTAGTCAAGAACAAAACAAAGCAATAAGATCTAAATAGCAGAAGAACCTAACCAGAAATATAAATACCCAGCATTACAGGTTGAACAAGCAAGATTTCACAATGAACATGTGCAAACAAAGAGTTCTTATACACAAAATTGCTGACTAGAAGAGTCGGGAGGTCAGGAGACCGTCTAAAACTCTGGTGACGCAGAGGGAAATGGTCGGCGGCTTATGTGACAATGTACAGTGGAATTGTGTGGGTTCTCATGCAGTTGAGCTTCACAGTACTGATACCAGTTCTAAACAAGAAGACTGAGGTCCAGTTGATGCGGTCAGTTCCTCATAAAGATGCTACACTGAAGAAACAACCAGAGACACAGACAGACCAATCCTCAGGGTCAGGAAAGGGATATGGATTCAAAAAACTGCTGATCAATATGACATGTCCTGACCTACATATAGAGATACATACAGAATAAAATCTAAGTCCATAAAACATCACTGATGGGCTGCTGAGTAATGCTAATCTTCGCTGTACTACCTTTGAATGTTGGAGTTGGTCAAGTTCAGGTTGAGTTAAGCTACAAGTTACAATTTTAAAACCCCAGCAAAGCTATACTGGGCTAATAAAGTACTGTACATTGTAAGAGTTCACTAGGCCTAGATACAACTGCTAGACTGCTGACGAGACAGTGAGAGGGAGAGAGAGGGAGAGAGAGAGAGAGAGAGAGAGAGAGAGAGAGAGAGAGAGAGAGAGAGAGAGCGAGAGATGTGCTTCCTGTCCTAAACCACTGAACTGTAGTCAAGGCGAGGGCCGACCTGTTGAAGTCTTTCGTTTAGCTGGGTGTGCCATTCACACTAAGACTAAGGAAACAAACAGAGACACAGACAGATCACCAGAAGGGGCTAAACAAGAAAGAAGCTTCTGGAATGGATATGATCACTGATAGAGAACATTTCTAGAGGTCAGGATGATGTACCTTTGTGTGATCACCTGGGTTCTCCTCTCTGGTAAGTTCTGGCCTACATACATGTTGAGGTTGTTGAGCTGTTATCTGATGTTGGACTGTTTAGTGATGGCTGTTTAGAGTCACTGACTTCACAAACAGGAAGAGAAGCGAGTTAATATCCCTCTTCTGACTGAATGCAGTGCTAGAGAGGGTAATCACTTTTCCAAATAACGTCTCAGGTCGATCTTTAGAGTGTCAGGTCTGATTGAGTGATTCAGGCTTGTATAAAGCTTTTTGATCATCCCGCCCTGGCTGGGGTGGTTTGTTTCTACGTCATATAACTCCCAGTCTGAAAACTATTCCCACTCCGGCTCTGACTGAATGTGAAAGTTTATGCTGGGTTTGTTCTCTGAACGTTGTCTTATTAGTGTACATGTGTAAATACGTGTGACCTGTATGAATTACTGATTGTGTGTTTACAATATTCTTTACTTTCAATAGAAATGTTCCAACATCACTAGGAATGAAACCTCTTTAGATTCACTTACTTTGAAAGTTAAGTAAGTTTATGTTCTCTCCTATAAAGTTACTATTCTGGAGGTACATGTGTTTCACTGAACACTGATGATACAGAGTGAAGTGAACCATGTTTAAAGACTGTGTACAGGATTTTACAGTGAATAGCATTAGCAGCTGCAGCTTTAGCACTTCTACAAACTCCACCTCTAACACTTTGTCATTTTGTCCTCTGGATCTTCACACTCGTGAGGAGAACGCTCAGTAAGAGCTGTGAGTTTGGTCCTCAGATCTAAACGGTCTTTGTTTTGTTTTTAGGTTTGTTGTTATTTTAATTGTATGTATGTGTTTCTGTTTGTGTGTGTTTGTGTAGAAGTGACTGTTACAGCAGCAGATATCAGAGTGTCAGGACGTGTTGGAGGATCCGTCAGCTTCTCATGTGCTTACAGCTTTGCTGACAGTAACACAAAGTATTTCTGCAGAGATCCGTGTACAGATCAGAACATACTGATTAAATCTGACCAGTCTCCTACTGGGAGATACAAACTGGACAATTTAGGCAATGGACATACCACTGTGACCATCACTGACCTCCAGAAATCAGACACTGGAACTTACTGGTGTGGAGTGGACAGATTTATGAAGGACTCATATCACAAAGTGGTCCTCACAGTTACAGACGGTAATGAACTTTTGTATGTGTGGGTCATTTGGGCTCGTAAGTTGTTGTGAATTTGAAACTTGTCTGTTCAAAATTTGTGAATTTGAAACTTGTCTGTTCAAAAATAACATTTCCTTCAATCTCTGAAACACATTAAAGCTCCTACTGCCCACACGGACCCACCCACAGCCACCCCAACAGTAGCTCCTGCAAGAACAGAGACCCCCACCATCCACCATCATCCCTCTGTCCACCATCTCGTCCTCCACACCAACATTTCCAGCTCAGCACTCACTCGGCTGCTGACTAACTGAACAGACAGACAGACGTTTTTTTCTTATTTCACAATTTTCTTACGTGAGTTATGAGAAGATAAACAGCAGCAAGAACAGCAGAACACCTAGTTATGAAATAGCTAGTTACGGAAGACGAGCAGATCCATAAGCAGGTGGGCAGTGAAACACTAACAGGATTTAAGTTATGTAGCTGAGGTAACATCGTCTGTAGCATTTAGGACAAAAACTTTCAGCATTTTTCATTTTATCTCTATTTAGCCACCTATTTATCTCTGCATGAGGGCTGATGCTGTCTGTGAGTGTACAGCTTTGTTTACTCTCTTGTGTCATGTTCCATGTGCTTCTGTTTGTTTGGTTGTTTGCCTGCTTCCCCGTTACAGAATTTTAGGACAGCATTTACATTCCCGTAAGACTAAACTCCATGAAACATGTGATTATATAACATATGGTTTAAAGCACAGTAATACAATTAAAAGCCTGGAGTTCAGTATTTTCTGCGGGGTTACTGTCAGTTCTTCATAAAGATGCTACACTAAAACAACCAGAGACACAGACAGACCAAACCTCAGGTTCAGGAAAGGGTTCTGGATTTAAAAAACTGCTGATCAATATGATGTGTTTTTTGTATGGTCATCTGGATTCTCCTGTCCGGTACATCCTGACCTGCATACAGAGATACGTACAGAATGAAATCTAAGTCCATAAAACTTCATCACTGATAGACTACTGAGTAATACTAATCTTCGCTGTACTACCTTTGAATGTTGGAGTTGGTCAAGGTCAGGTTGAGTTAACTCAAAAAAAGCTGTGTGATCAGTTACAATTTAAAAACCCCAGTAAAGCTATACTGGGCTAATAAAGTACTATACACTGTAAGAGTTCACTAGGCCTAGATACAACTGCTAGACTGCTGACGAGACAGCGAGAGAGAGAGAGAGAGAGAGAGAGAGAGAGAGAGAGAGAGAAAGAGAGAGAGCGAGAGATGTGCTTCCTGTCCTAAACCACTGAACTGTAGTCAAGGCGAGGGCCGACCTGTTGAAGTGTTTCGTTTAGCTGGGTGTGCCATTCACACTAAGACGTCACACTAAGGAAACAAACAGAGACACAGACAGATCACCAGACGGGGCTAAACAAGAAAGAAGCTTCTGGAATTGATATAATCACTGATAGAGAACATTTCTAGAGGTCAGGATGATGTACCTTTGTGTGGTCACCTGGGTTCTCCTCTCTAGTTAGTTCTGGTCTACATACATGTTGAGGTTGAGGTTGTTGAGCTGTTATCTGATGTTGGACTGTTTAGTGATGCCGTTAATAGTCACTATCTCTCTTCTGACTGAATGCAATGCTAGAGAGGGTAATCACTTTTCTAAATAACGTCTCAGGTCTATCTTCAGAGTGTCTGGTCTGATTGTGTGATTCGAGCTTGTATGCAGCATTTTGATCAGAAACACAGATTCCAGCCGGGACGGTTTGTTTCTACGTCATATAACTCCCAGTCTGAAAACAACTCCCACTCCGGCTCTGACTGAATGTGAAAGTTTCTGCTGGGTTTGTTCTCTGAACGTTATCTTATTAGTGTGTACATGTGTAAATACGTGTGACCTGTATGAATTACTGACTATGTGTTTACAATATTCTTTACTTTCAACACAAATGTTCCAACATCACTAGGAATGAAACCTTTTTAGATTCACTTACATTAAAAGTTAAGTGAGTTTTTGTTCTCTCCTATAAAGTTACTATTCTGGAGGTACATGTGTTTCACTGAACACTGATGATACAGAGTGAAGTGAACCATGTTTAAAGACTGTGTACAGGATTTTACAGTGAATAGCATTAGCAGCTACAGCTTTAGCACTTCTACAAACTCCACCTCTAACACTTTGTCATTTTGTCCTCTGGATCTTCACACTCGTGAGGAGGACGCTCAGTAAGAGCTGTGAGTTTGGTCCTCAGATCTAAACGGTCTTTGTTTTGTTTTTAGGTTTGTTGTTATTTTAATTGTATTTATGTGTTTCTGTTTGTGTGTGTTTGTGTAGAAGTGACTGTTACAGCAGCAGATATCAGAGCGTTAGGACGTGTTGGAGGATCCGTCAGCTTCCCATGTTCTTTCAGCTTTGCTGACAGTAACACAAAGTATTTCTGCAGCGATCCGTGTACAGATCAGAACATACTGATTAAATCTGACCAGTCTCCTACTGGGAGATACATACTGGACGATTTAGGCAATGGACATACCACTGTGACCATCACTGACCTCCAGACATCAGACACTGGAACGTACTGGTGTGGAGTGGACAGATCAGTGAAGGACACATATCACAAAGTGGTCCTCACAGTTACAGACGGTAATGAACTTTTGTATGTGTGGGTCATTTGTACTAATGGGCGTAAGTTGTTGTGAATTTGAAACTTGTCTGTTTAAAAATAACATTTCCTTCAATCTCTGAAACACATTAAATCTCCTACTGCCCACAATGACCCACCCCCAAGCTACTCCAACAGCACCTCCTGCAAGAACAGGGACATCTGATGAACCATCCAGGTCCTCACCATCCACCATCATCCCTCCGTCCACCATCTCGTCCTCCACACCAACATTTCCAGCTCAGCACTCACTGGGCTTCTTCCTGGAACCGACAAGTAACGTAACTTCTTGAACCGTTTAATTTAACATCAGTACAGATTCTACACACCAGGTCAAGTGATTCATCTTCTCTCTGATTCCATGTCCTTTCTGAAGCTCTAACCAGCCTCAGCGGGAAACCTGGCAAGTATTTATCATTTAAAATTTGTATTTATCACTGGTTCTCTATTAATATTATTATTATTAATTTTTTTTTAATTATTATTATAGAATGATTCAAACATGATGGCTGATATTAGTGATTCAGGTACAGTATGATTTGTTATGTATGCTCACCTGATAGCTCCATCTGGCTGGTGTACAGTTGATGCACATAGTCGTCCTCTAGACCTTCATCGGTGGTCTGTTTATCTGCTAAAAACATTCCACCCCCTAAATAATATGTGGTTATCTGAGGTGCTGCGGGGGGTCTGTATACTTTTTGGAGAACTGTCAAGAACAGAAAACCTCTAAAGTGTACCTGTATGGTAGGTGCACCTGAGTGGTGTAGTTCTATGATAGAGAGATACAGATAGATGAAAATCTATAGTTCCTGATAGGTTGGAGTTCCGACTTCTCCAACCAATTCAATTCCATCAGCAGTTTAAATTAGCTATGTCTGACAGTGTACAGGCATATGATTTCCTCTTTAAAGGATAATAATATCTATCTCCTGTTTATAAATATATTAGGTTTGGGATCTTTTGTTCTTTTTTCATGCAGTAGTATGCATTTTATGTAAGCTGTTAAATGCTCACAGTCTTCTTAACTGTTAAACTATACATTACTATCCATCTATACATCGTCTTCCACCATGGACAGGTCTGTACGTCACTAATAGAACATTATTTCTTGACATAAATTTTCTGTTGATAATAACATTACTATTGTGAACCTCTTGAAATGGCCAATGAGTTTCGGCACAAGATACGTAGAGGTAACTATCTGGCAACTCAGTGTATAAAACCGGATTTCGAGACATTATTTTACAAAGTGTAAGTTTTCAGTTTTTGACACATTTTGAAAGTAACTGTCGCTCTTTACTTTGTGTAAATTTCAAAAGTCTGGTTCCATTGACTAACATTAACAGTAAAATCATTCTGCTGTAAAGTTAGCATTTTGGAGGTATGGTGTTTGCAACGACAGCGGCATTCAGTCTTCAACACTATCGCTCTCCAGACCATCCTATTTCCTGGTGAAGACATTCGTAAGAAATTATGGATGTGTCCGAAATCACCTACTCAGCAGTTACTAGATTGGAGACAGTAGGTACTGCTCTACTGACTACTCAGCAGGTACTAGATTGGAAACAGTAGGTACTGCTCTACTGACTACTCAACAGGTACTAGATTGGAGACAGTAGGTACTGCTCTACTGACTACTCAGCAGGTACCAGATTGGACTGACTACTCAGCAGCTACTAGATTGGAGACAGTAGGCACTGCTCTACTGACTACTCAACAGGTACTAGATTGGAGACAGTAGGTACTGCTCTACTGACTACTCAGCAGCTACTAGATTGGAGACAGTAGGTACTGCTCTACTGACTACTCAACAGGTACTAGATTGGAGACAGTAGGCACTGCTCTACTGACTACTCAACAGGTACTAGATTGGAGACAGTAGGTACTGCTCTACTGACTACTCAACAGGTACTAGATTGGAGACAGTAGGTACTGCTCTACTGTCTACTCAACAGGTACTAGATTGGAGACAGTAGGTACTGCTCTACTGACTACTCAGCAGGTACTAGATTGGAGACAGTAGGCACTGCTCTACTGACTACTCAGCAGGTACTAAATTGGAGACAGTAGGTACTGCTCTACTGACTACTCAGCAGGTACCAGATTGGACTGACTACTCAGCAGGTACTAGATTGGAGACAGTAGGCACTGCTCTACTGACTACTCAGCAGGTACTAAATTGGAGACAGTAGGTACTGCTCTACTGACTACTCAGCAGGTACCAGATTGGACTGACTACTCAGCAGGTACTAGATTGGAGACAGTAGGCACTGCTCTACTGACTACTCAGCAGGTACTAAATTGGAGACAGTAGGTACTGCTCTACTGACTACTCAGCAGGTACCAGATTGGACTGACTACTCAGCAGGTATCAGATTGGACTGACTACTCAGCAGGTACTAAATTGGAGACAGTAGGTACTGCTCTACTCTACAGAGACCGTGCAAGATTCCAGAGACTAGTCTCAATGTAATTCTCTTTGTTTGACTCTTTATTGAACATGTAGGGCTTCTACTGTACGCTGTTGCAGGACTGGTCAGTGTGGTGATCGTATTTGGTATGGCTGTTATCTGCAATGCTACAGGAGCATCAAGGAAACCTAAAGTAGGTGCATTTCATTAAAATAGAACATATTCAGATGTAGTTTAGAACATATGTAGAGTGTGTATTGATAAGGCACATGGGAAAAACTTGTGATTGTGATTTTTATCTGTTTGCTGTGATTGGTTGGTGGTTTTCTTCATTTAAGTCTTCCGCTAATGTTTCATTTAAGGATTACTGAATAAATGAACTGAATAAATTCATACAATGTTTGGACGTCTTTACACTTTATATTGTATTTATATTTATTTAAATCTGTTCTGATGATATCTGGTGTTCTTACCGGTGAAAATACACTTATTGATCAGATAAAGCCTTTTAAACTAGCAGCTCAGACGTTTGCACAGTAGTGTATATTGTTGCTGTCCAAAGAAGTCGTTTACACCAGGTGCAAATTTCATGATGAATGGACCAACAGAAACAATAGAACAAATTCTGGTTCCTTTGACTTACATTGAAAGTAGTTTGTTCCCCTCTCTTGTAAAGTTTCACACCAACCATATAAAGCTAGAAATGCAAATATCAAATATCATTAAATATCTAAAATATAACAATTAAACACTTAATATACTGAATAGGAATGAAGTACCATCTGACTACTTGCATTCCTCAACAGCCTGAAAGTGATCTGAATTCAGCCATCTTCTCCACTGCTGGTCTGGAAGAAGAACTACACTCAGTCGTCTGCTATTCTGTCTTCAACTGCTCTACAAGCTTCACCCCAGAGACTCCTAACAACCAAGCTTTGGAGAACCTGCTGCACTCTGAAGAGGAAAGACTGCTCACACATGTGCTTTACAGCTTAGACAGCTAATCACCACCGTCTTTCTCCACAACCACCACAGCATGCAGCCCAGGAGGAGAGAATATAACCACGAAGAACATATGTTGGTGTCCATTAGGTCTACTGGGTCTGGAGCTGGTGATCAGGCTGCTTACTGTGAGCTCATGTATAAACTCACACATACAAGAACAGAACAGTCGAAACACTATACATCTTAGTGTGTATCTGTAGTAACTTAGGGGTTAAACCAGCAGCCCCTCCACCTCAAGTGATACAGTCCAAACCATTCAGTTGATGGAGATCAGATGAAGCTGAAGCTCTTGTTCTTATTTTCTGTTCCACCTTAAATGATGAAGCACATACATTCAGATGATGATTTGTCCAGCTAGCTTGTAACTGCTGCACTATTTAAGGTGGAACAGAAAATCCAGTAGGAACCCAACATCAGAGAAGATCAGATTCAGCTTGACTGAATGTGTTGCTGACTAACTGAACAGACAGACAGATGTTTTTTACTGTTTTCACAATTTTCTTACATGAGTTATGAGAAGATAAACAGCAGCAGCAAGAACAGCAGTGTAACGATCCATGCACAAAACCCATACATTGACTTTTTCTGATTTGGGGAACAGCATATTTGTCTGTTCTAAGACTTTGTGTCAACCAGCAATTTCCACCATCCCCTTCTGGGACAGACCAGAGACAAGAAGTCTTCTCACACAGACACACACCACCCCCTCTCATCCTGTCTAAAAATCAGATAAGACAGAGCTAAAACTATTTATGACCCCTCCACCCCCCACACATCCTGCTGACAGCAGTTTAGCAGAGACTAGACTTTATAAGCCAAATTAACTTTTCATAGAAATGTTCCTCTATTTGTGGCAGTGAAATATGTAAAGTTATGTGTCCACCTTATGTCTACACTGTGTCTTTTAATTTCCTTCTCTCTCTCCAAGCAAAATTCTCTGAGTTTGATCCAAGCTAAATGAACCTTTGAAGAATGTTTTCATAACCTCATATACAAGTTCGATTGTGGTTATAAGTGGTAGAATTTAGCGGTGTGTTAAAAGTTTTGTAAGTTTATTTAGTAAACTTAAAGATCTACTTAAATCCTTATGTTTACCAAAGCATTTACAGCAGCTCAGATGGACGCAGGACACTTGAATTTAATTGGAGATTTATGCTTATTTTCATTTTAATCTACTCTTTTGTTTTCTTTTCTTAATTCTGTTTGAATCGGCATTCTCCTCTGGTATGTAAGATTCAAAGTTCAAAAGATGCCTGCTTTGCCCTCAGCCAATCAGGATAGTGTGATGTGATGCGCCCGGCTTGGCGCGAATGACTGTATGTGTTAAACACGAGTGATGCATATGCATGAGAGGGGGGCCTCCACGTCACCCCTCCCCCTTCAGGAACTCTATAAACAAGAGAAACTTCTCTTCGTTCTCTCTCTTCTCTCTTCTCCTTGACTCTGGACAAAGACGGCAAGCTGTTGGAACTCCAAGGAGTTCCAGGGCATCGGCTCTTAGAGGCGGACTTCTCTCTTCATCCGGGGCTTTTCAGCCGCGGAACTGTGGAAGCAACGACATGGCCTAAACCAAGCCGCTCGCGAGAGAGCCGACAGGGGTTGAATTGAGGTCAACCCGCAACAGCTCCACAAGACGGTAGTTTCACGGAGAATGAAGATCAGCCGAGACGGTCTACACAGCCCCGTCACTCAAGTTCAGTTTCGTTTGGTGAACGGTTCACCGTGCGCACGTGAGTCGTGCTTCATTCATCTAACCGAGGCGCACGAAGCAACCAAACCGCACATGCGCAGTAGAGGTCTGCACGGCACGCTGTCACCGAGGCAACCAGCGCGTCGCCCTGCAGCCCAAGTGCGCGAACCACGTGACTCGCGCGAAGCAACCAAACCACCCATGCGCAGTAGAGGTCCACCCGGCCCGCCGTCACCGAGGCAACCAGCGCGTCGCCCCGTCTAGCGGAGAGGCCTTTGATGTCTACACCAACGAGACCGCCGCCGCTTCCCTCAGACGGAAATGCAGTAAGACACACGCATGTGCAAACATCTGTCATGGTCCGGTCCGAGTTAGAGAAGCCGTTTCCACAGAGTGCATATTTCCATTCTATATAGCAAGTTCTGCTTTCTTTTAGTCTAGGTTCCTTTTTTTCACCCTGTTTTATCTCTTTTTCTTTTTATTTAATATATATACGTCCTTTTGATGTGTTTATCTAATAAAGCCTCTTTATATAAGCTAGTCTTGGTGTGTTTTCAATATTATTACCAGTGTGTGGATCCCTGAACTCAAACCAACCTCAACCTCAGAAACTTAATATTTTATAAGGGTAAATTTGATTCATCTAAATTAATTAATTCGATTAATTAATTGGTGGATTAAATAAATACCCCTAGTTACGTTACAGCAGAACACCTAGTTATGAAAAAGCTAGTTATGGAAGACAAGCAGATCCATCAGCAGGTGGGCAGTGAATCGTCTTTAGCATTCAGGACTTTCAGAATTTTTCATTTTACCTCTATTTAGCCTTTTTGTTTATCTCAGTCTATTGCACACATTTAAATAGATAGGAATAAGAACAGGAGATCAAAATACACAGATTTGAGAAAACATTATGATACATGAGCAGTGATGCTGTCTGAGTGTACAGCTTTGTTTACTCTCTTGTGTCATGTTCCATGTGCTTCTGCTTGTTTTGGTTGTTTGCTTGCTTCTCCGTTACAGAATTTTAGGACAGCATTTACGTTCCAGTAAGATTAAACTCCAATAAATATGTGATTATATAACATATCGTTTAAAGCATAGTAATACAATTAAAAGCCTGGAGTTCAGTATGTTCTGCAGGGTTACTGTCAGTTCTTCATAAAGATGCTACACTAAAACAACCAGAGACACAAAAGGGTCAAGCCTGGATTCGGTGTAGTACAGCTATGGTCCCTAACTAAAGATATGTATCTTTTGAAAAAGCAGCCTCCTCCATTAATGCAGTAAATCCACTGCATAGGTTCCATGTAATCAGTTACAATACTGATACCAATTCTAAACTAGTAATCTGATGCTACGCTGAACAACCAACCAGAGACACAGATGGACCCAACCTCAGGGTAGGAAAGAGTTTTGGATTTAAAATGATGTTTGTATGGTCATCTGGATTCTCCTGTCCGGTACGTCCTGACCTGCATGCAGAGATACATACAGAATGAAATCTAAGTCCATAAAACTTCATCACTGATAGACCACTGAGTAATGCTAATCGGCGGTGTGGAGCTGTTAGCTAGTATAGAGTAGTCAGAGTTCATGATAGTTCATGCAATCTAAGGAAACCAAACATATCCCAGTTTTAGTTCTCTGCATAATTAGATTTCAGCAGCTCTTATGATGATTGGACACTAAATAACACTGCCCCCTACGGGCTTGTCCATCTTTTGTACCTTCAGTAGGAAGCGGTCATAATAATGCAACTCAACTGTGTACCTTCCATAGAGTTCACTAGGCCTAGACACAACTGCTAGACTGCTGATGAGAGAGCTAGAGAGAGCAAGAGAGAGAGAGATAGAGAGCTAGAGCTAGAGAGAGAGCGTGAGAGAGAGCTAGAGATAGTGAGAGAGAGAGCTATAGAGAGAGAGTGATTGAGAGAGAGAGAGAGAGAGAGATGTGTTTCCTGTCCTAAACCACTAAACTGTGGTCAAGATGAAGCCGCCGCTTCAAGTGTTCCCTTAAGACGTCACACTAAGGAAACAAACAGATAGACAGACAGATCATCAGACGAGCTGAACAAGAAGCTTCTGGAATTGATATGATCACTGATAGAGAACATTTCTAGAGGTCAGGATGATGTACCTTTGTGTGGTCACCTGGGTTCTCCTCTCTGGTAAGTTCTGGTCTACTTACATGTTGAGGTTGAGGTTGTTGAGCTGTTATCTGATGTTGGACTGTTTAGTGATGGTGTTAATAGTCACTGACTTCACAAACAGGAAGTGAAGTAGTTAATATCTCTCTTCTGAATGAATGCAGTGCTTCAGTGGGTCATCAGGAAAGTGGAGAGAATTCCCGTTGTTTTGTTCTACACAAAGGTGTCAAAAGTATTCCAATTCATTACTCAGGTAGAAGTATAGATAATAGGGTTTAAAAATACTTCTGTAGAAGTTGAAGTATCTACTGAAGCTTTTTACTCCAGTAACAGTGTAAAAGTACTGCTTTCAGAACTACTTAAAGTATAAAAGTAAAAGTAATGTAAGGGGAAAAAATACCATTAAGAACAAAAGCTTAGGCCGCACCACAGGGGTCTATAGTGCTCTAGCCCACCTCCCCAAAACACCCCATTCTTCTAAAAGCCATAATGACTATAATGTTATATTAAAATGTTAATGTTGATAAATTTGGGATGCGCTAGGCTTCCTGTTTCAGCCGCATATACACTCATTGAACATGAATGTAGTTTAGTACAATGTAAATATATTAAAGAAGCATATCTGTTACTACTGAGCATTAACGTGTTTCATGGAGCAGAAGATATGATGTCTAGTTGTCTATACTGTAAATATTGTAATGGAGCACAAAGTCAAACTTCAAAGACATGTTATCAATAATCTTTACTGGAATGTAAATATATATGAATGAAAACAAGCTGAAATGAAATAGTAGTAGAAAGTACTGACAATGGAGTGTAAATGTAAGGAGTGGAAAGTACAGATAATGGAGTGTAAATGTAAGGAGTGTAAAGTACAGATAATGGAGTGTAAAGTACAGACAATGGAGTGTAAATGTAAGGAGTGGAAAGTACAGACAATGGAATGTAAATGTAAGGAGTGGAAAGTACAGACAATGGAGTGTAAATGTAAGGAGTATAAAGTACTGATAATGGAGTGTAAATGTAAGGAGTAGAAAGTACTGATAATGGAGTGTAAATGTAAGGAGTGGAAAGTACAGATAATGGAGCGTAAATGTAAGAAGTAGAAAGTACTGACAATGGAGTGTAAATGTAAGGAGTAGAAAGTTCAGATACCAATACTACTCACATCCACGTAAACCACAGTTTTTTGCACGCGATGTTCTGAGTTTAGGCTGATCAGCTAGCAGCGTGGTGAATCCACGGAGTGAGGGAGAGGCACCTGTTTTCTGGCAGAATTCCCTTCAACCAATTGACCGAGCAGCAAGTCCTGCAGACATCCAGCCCAACAACGAGGAAACCTGAGCTTCACCCAGCACATGCTCACCCTGCATAAATACTGGCGCTAAATGACCAAACAGCCAACGTGACGGAGGGGAGGGGGAGCTGCTCCTCAACTACAGCGCCTGCCCAAGCCCAAAAAATGGCAGCCCAGTGACAGCTCTCTCTGTTACACATGTTTGACAGTGGGGATGGTGTGTTCAGGGTGATAAGCTATGTTGCTTTTATGCCAAACATAAAGGTCGATTTTGGTTTCATCTGACCAGAGCACCTTCTTCCACATGTTTGGTGTGTCTCCCCACCTGGGCTTGTGGTAAACTTTAAACGGGAATTTGTATGGATCTTTGAGAAATTGCTTTCTTCTGCCCACTCTTCCATAAAGGCCAGATCTGTGCAGTGTACGACTGATTGTTTTCCTGTGGACAGATTCTCCCACCTCAGCTGTAGATCTCTGCAGTTCATCCAGAGTGATCATGGGCCTCTTGGCTGCATCTCTGATCAGTCTTCCCCTTGTTTGAGCTGAAAGTTTAGAGGGACGGCCGGGTCTTGGTAGATTTGCAGTGGTCTGATACTCCTTCCATTTCAATATAATTGCTCGCACAGTGCTCCTTGAGATGTTTAAAGCTTGGGAAATCTTTTTGTATACAAATCCGGCTTTAAACTTCTCCACAACAGTATCTCGGACCTGCCTGGTGTGTTCCTTGATCTTCATGGTGCTCTCTGCTCTTTAAACAGAACTCTGAGACGATCACAGAACAGGTGCATTTATACTGAGACTTGATTACGCATCAGTCATTTAGGTCAACATTGGATCGTTCAGAGATCCTCACTGAACTTCTGGAGTGAGTTTGCTGCACTGAAATTAAAGAGGCCAAATAATATTACACGCCCCACTTTTCAGTTTTTTATTTCGAAAAAAGTTTAAAATATCCAATAAATTTCGTTCCACTTCATGATTGTGTCCCACTTGTTGTGGATTTTTCACAAAAAATTACAATTTCATATCTTTATGTTTGAAGCCTGAAATGTGGCAAAAGGTTGAAAAGTTAATGGGGGCCGAATGCTTTTGCAAGGCACTGTACATGTGTAAATACGTGTGACCTGTATGAATTACTGATTGTGTGTTTACAATATTCTTTACTTTCAATACAAATGTTCCAACATAACTTGAAATGAAACCTCTTTAGATTCACTTACATTGAAAGTTAAGTAAGTTTTTGTTCTCTCCTGTAAAGTTACTATTTTGGAGGTACATGCGTTTCATTGGACAGTGATGATACAGATACAGGATTTTACAGTGCATAGCATTAGCAGGTGCACTCATGCTGCAGCTATAGCACTTCTACAAAGTCCACTTTTAACACTTTGTCCTCTGGATCTTCACACTCGTGAGGAGAACGCTCAGTAAGGGCTGTGAGTTTGGTCCTTAGATCTAAACGGTATTTGTTTTTGTTCTCTCCTGTAAAGCTACTATTCTGGAGGTACATGTGTTTCACTGGACAGTGATGATACAGAGTGAAGTGAACCATGTTTAAAGACTGTGTACAGGATTTCACAGTGAATAGCATTAGCAGCTGCAGCTTTAGCACTTCTACAAACTCCGCCTCTAACACTTTGTCACTTTGTCCTCTGGATCTTCACACTCGTGAGGAGGACGCTCAGTAAGAGCTGTGAGTTTGGTCCTCAGATCTAAACGGTCTTTGTTTTGTTTTAAGGTTTGTTGTTATTTTAATTGTATGTATGTGTTTCTGTTTGTGTGTGTTTGTGTAGAAGTGACTGTTACAGCAGAAGATATCAGAGTGTCAAGACGTGTTGGAGGATTCATCAGCTTCTCATGTTCTTACAGCTTTGCTGACAGTAACACAAAGTACTTCTGCAGAGATCCGTGTACAGCAGAAAAGCACATACTGATTAAATCTGACCAGTCTCCTACTGGGAGATACAAACTGGAGGATCGAGGCAGTGGACATACCACTGTGACCATCACTGACCTCCAGAAATCAGACACAGGAACTTACTGGTGTGGAGTGGACAGATCAGTGAAGGACACATATCACAAAGTGCTCCTCACAGTTACAGACGGTAATGGACTTTTGTATGTGTGGGTCATTTGTACTGATGGGCTCGTAAGTTGTTGTGAATTTGAAACTTGTCTGTTTAAAAATAACATTTCCTTCAATCTCTGAAACATTAAATCTCCTACTGCCCACACGGACCCACCCACAGCTACTCCAACAGCAGCTCCTGCAAGAACAGGGACATCTAATGAACCATCCAGACCCTCACCATCCACCACCATCCCTCCGTCCACCATCTCGTCCTCCACACCAACATTTTCAGCTCAGCACTCTTTTGGCATCTCATCAGCTTCCACAGGTATCTTCATCTTTAGGAAAAATACATTCATATCATTTCCATGTTTGGCTCTCTAACCTCCTTCTTTCCCTCTCTAGCTCAGGTTCAGAGCAGATCTGGTGGGTATTCATTCCATTATTGTTTACATATAGACATATATATATAGTTTATGTAGTGTCATATACAAACTTCATTGTAAACCAGAATGTTCTTCTATTTCTCTTTCATGGATCTACAGCCCCCCTCGTGTACACCACTGCTGGGCTGATCGGCATGGTGGTCATATTTGTTCTGTGTCTCGTCGTTCTTCCTAAGTGTAAGAGGACAACCAGTGAGTCCCCCCAATGTAGGTGCACACACGCTCTCTGGCTATAGCCAGCAAACCCAAAGTTGTGAGGAGCCAAAGCGTAGACAAGATAGCAACGTGTTTGCTGTATGTTAGTGATATAGGTGGAGGACTTGGAGCATGTTTGCTTTCAAAGTGTTGAATATTGTATTCCTTAAAAACCATAAACATTTACTTGCATACAAGGCACAATGGGGGGGCAGGGGGTGTTGTGAACCATACATATATAATTTTCTATATAAGTTGTAATTTAATATATATATATATACACACACACACACGATGAGTCAAAAGTCTCAGGACACCCTTTTAATTCAAAAAGAAAGAGAAAATTACGTATATGAATACCCCAGTAAGCAATAGGTGAGGGGGTCTATCTTTTAGGCTATGTCCCAAACATGGCCTTCTTCTTGAAAGCCGCCATATCGGATCAAGGGCAAGTTTTTCCAATGGGAAGTTGGTTATGTAGGAGATCAGAGAAGACCAAAATTGTGTCAGAAATCGATTGATACGATCAGATTTAAGATAGATCTCTTGTGATTCAAACCTTACCTACTCAGAAAGTTGCAACAACAACCACATTGAACAACACGTTCAGTTTGCTATGCCTGGTGATGAACTGTGCCTTTAGATCTGTGTGGAACATGTTGCTGAAGATGATGTTCGGGACCTAGCTTAAAAGATATGCGCCCTCACCCATTACAAGCTGGGGGATTCAGATACGTAATTATTTCTATTGGTCCATTCATCATAAAAAGGTTTATATAAACAGCAGCTGTCGAGTTCAAATGATGTAGAATAATAATAAGCAACAGAAATAGAGATACATGTTTTTCTTTGAAGTTATTTATCTCTTTTTTGTTTTCAGCTCCTGGTGCAGATGTGGTGTATGATGAAGTTAACAATCCCCAGACTGATGTAGGTAGTCCACCATATCTTCTATGTTCATTTACTGATCCGAGTACATTTCCTAAACCAGTCATACAGAGAAAAGTACCAAAGCTACGTACTCCCTGATGATCTCACTGCTGCTATTAAAGGAGACATGTCTCACCCTGTTTCAGAAGATAGTCTGAACATGATTGGGTGAAATATCAGAAGATATAGCAGCATAGCTTCTTCTTCTCCTCCTGTATATACAGTCCTGTATAGAACAGCCGCTTACATTGTCTGTTCCTTTAAATATTAATAAGTCACTGCTGACTCCGCCCACCTCCTCCATAGGGGCGTGTCCTAACGGCAGTACACAGTCTCCTTTCTGATTTACCTGCTGATCAGATCAAGTTCATCTCCAAGAGATACATCTAACTAACAGAACTAATGTTACTGTAGATCCTGCAGTGATTAATATCTAGAACTATCTAGAACATTACATTTCAGTCAATACAGTATATTATCTCAGCTGTTAGTGCTAGCTAGTGCTTAACACCAAGAACATTACATCTGTTAATACATTACCTTAGCTGTTAGCGTTAGCTAGTGCTAAAAATCAAGGACTTTCTAGAACATTACTTCATAATTAATACATTATATTAGTTAGTGCTAAATATCAAGGACTATCTAGAACATCTTCATTAACACATTACCAAAGCTGTTGGTCTTAGCTAGTGCTAAACATCAAGAACCTCCTATAACATTACATCTCTGTTAACATATTGCTTCAGCTGTTAGCATTAGCTATTGCTGTACACCAAAAACCTTCCAAACATTGCATCTCTATTAAAATACTATCATCACTGTAAGCTCTAGGTAGAGCTGAACACAAACTTCGGATAATATATTAACACAGCTGTTAGCATTTGCTAGTGCTAAATGACCAAAACTCTTTAGAACATCTCCATCAATATATTACCTCAGCTGTTAGCATTAGCTAGTGCTACATGACACAAACGTTCTCAAACATTACATCTCCATTAATATTTTACCTCATCTTTTAGCATTAGCTAGGGTTAAACAACAAAAACCATCTAAAACATAACATCTCCATAAATATATTTCCTCAGCTGTTAGCATTAGCTAGTGCTACACAACAAAAACTCTCTAGAACATTACGTCTCCATCAATATATTACCTCAGCTGTTAGCGTTATCCCGTGCTACAAAACAAAAACTATCTAGAACATTACAGTTACTGTATTAATTCAGCTGTTAGTATTCGCTAGTGCTAACGCTGCAAACACAGTTACTTTGTGACAACTTCTTGTTTAAGCGCCCAAAACAGTCACAACGTTGAAATGTACATCCTCAGAACGCTGTGACAGCGTTATCTGACAATATTGTAATAACATAGTGGCAACAAAATCAGTATGCTATCAAAACCTCCTAGAGTCCTTCATATGTTCCGTTATATCTGTAAGCTAAATGACAAGAACCTTCAAAAAAATTACATCCCCACTGATATATTACCTCACCTATTAGAAGTAATTAGTGTTCAACAGCAAGAACTATCTAGAACATTATCTTTGTTAATATATCATCTTAGCATAAGCCACAGCTAGCGCTAAATAAAGTCCATTAATATCTAATATTTGTATATCAATGCATTAATAATAGTATTATTAATATATCACAGCTGAAGTGACTGTGTAGCTGGGTGGGATAGAAAAATCTGAAAAAGAAACTGAACTTCAGCTACTTTGTAGGTTTTTGTCGACTGTAGCAAAAACAAATGTTATCCAGTCAGGTGCAGCTGACCACAGAGCAGTTCCAGAGCTCAGCTCTTAGCTTCAGTATAAACTAGTACCAAGAAAATAATAACACCCATCAGCCCGAGTCAGCAGTCAGTCACTCAGATAATGACACAACCAGGGAAGCCAAATCTGCACGTCTCTAAAGAAAAGAACCAGCATTGGCTTTTGAGCTGTTTCCTCTGGTGGACTGGTATCTGGCTCCCTCTAGTGGACTTTAATGAATAAAACAATAATTTACACCGATTATCTCTTTCTTTACCCACATCTTAAGATCAATCAGGCAGACAGTGCAGAATCCTACACTGCAGAGGAGACTCTGGAGAACCCGCTGTACGGCACTGTGGAACTGGAGGACCCAAACACCTGACCTGCTGCTCAGTAACCTGATAACTAATCAGTCTGATCACCTGCTGATTCATCACAGTGCAGGAAACATCTGATGCTTATGTAGTTTGAAGATACCAAATGTGAGATCAGATATGCCGATGTGTTTTCAGTGTGTAATGTAGGTCAGAAATATACATTACATCATATATATACATACATATATACACACACACATTATATATATATACACACACACACACACTTTATTTAAATTTACTCAGAGTCTATTTATGGCCTAGAGTGTAGTTGTTATTTTTAATGTAGCATAGCTATAATAAAACAATAACAGATTGATACATAATACATAAGCATATTTTATAAAGTTTTCATACAGAACATAACAAAATATGAATTATCAATCCTGAAAAAAAAAATCACCATGAGCTTCAATAAAAACAATAAGATTTAAAAACCTTTACATTGCAGCAGTCTGATTTACTTATGTATGTGGAGCTGTATGTAGTTGTATGACTGCTTACGTTCCTCAACAGCCTGAAAGTGATCTGAATTCAGCCATCTCCTCCACTGCTGGTCTGGAGTTCACTAGGCCTGGACACAACTGCTAGACTGCTGACGAGAGAGAGAGAGAGAGAGAGAGAGAGAGAGAGAGAGAGAGAGAGAGAGAGAGAGAGAGAGAGAGAGCTATAGAGAGAGAGTGAGAGAGAGAGAGAGAGAGAGAGAGAGAGAGGTGTTTACTGTCCTAAACCACTAAAATGTGGTAAAGGCGAAGCCGATTGTTGAAGTTCCTCATTAAGACGTCACTCTAAGAAAACATAGACAGATACACAGACAGATCACCAGACGAGCTGAACAAGAAAAGCTTCTGGAATTGATATGATCACTGATAGAGAACATTTCTAGAGGTCAGGATGATGTACCTTTGTATGGTCACCTGGGTTCTCCTCTCCGGTAAGTTCTGGTCTACATACATGTTGAGGTTGAGGAGCTGTTATCTGATGTTGGACTGTTTAGTGATGGTGTTAATAGTCACTGACTTCACTAACAGGAAGTGAAGTAGTTAGTATCTCTTTTCTGAATGAACATTATAATGTTATCTTGAGTGTTTTGCTAAGTAATCCATTTGTTTAGGCTTAGTGATTATACTATGAGTTAGTATTTGTATTATATCCGTTTGTAGCCTTTAAGGGTATTTGTAGACTGGAGAATCGAGTTAATTGAGCTTCTTCCATTGGATTGGTCTAGAGGAGGGCTTATGGCTTTATAAGGAGGATGCACATAGAGCTAGGGGGGGCATTTTCCCAAGGAGTTGGGAGAAACAAGACATGCTGGATAACTGACCAGGTCCAGTGATATAGCTGGGTTCCTTTAGCAGGCCTATTAAGGCAAATTTCTATTCTGTTTAACAGTTTGTTTGTTTGTTTATTTCTATGCACTGTACATATTTGCATCTCTAAAACAAAATGTAAAAAAAGGGAAAGATAAAAGTAAAACAAATACTGCACTGGATGCTACATCTTGAAGTCTGTCTAAGTGAAATTCCTTCTACTGCTGCCCGCGGTCAACCTGCTACAGTGTGATTCAGGCTTGTTTACAGCTTTTTCATCAAATGTATGGATTCTGGAAAACTACAGAGGCTTCCCAGATTTTTTTCCCCCATAGACAACAAATAGGATGGAAAAGTGCACGCCCATCTACTGAACTTCTGCTCGACCGACCAACACTTTCACACACACAGACTCAGGGCAGACCCACAACCACAACTACAGTGTTGGTTTGACCCTCACTCGTCAGTGTCATTTTTTTTCCATTCCTCTTTTTCCCCTCCCATAGAGTCCCATTCATTTTCATTCATATGAAACAACCTCAATACATGAGAGCAAACAAAAAGTTAAAACCTTTCAATGAGTAGAGCGATTATAAAGCATACCTGGATGTATTAACAGAAAGCCGTGAGAAATAGCATCCAGCCTCGTGTCTGCTTGCATCCACCACTGTGTAACCCCATGTAACGCTGGAGGAGGCAGGAGAGGCGGATGCACGCACAGATGAGGTTTACGGGGTTTAATAAAGTCCATGATGAGGAATAACAGGCAGAACACAAAGCGAAACACAGTAAACTAAACACCACAACGTTAACAACCACAGTGTCGGACCAGAGCATGGGCCAAACAGGAAGGCTAAATACACATGATAACGAGAGGGAAAGGGAAACAGGTGGAGGGTGGAGGCATGGAACACATGACAAAAGGTAAACAAAGACCACGTGGACTAGAGGGCGTGACACCCCAAAATCACAGAAAATGCGGGGAAGGAATTAGCATCCGCAGCTATAGCTTTGCTAAGAACTCTCACATTTATAGGAGAAAATTCACTGAACGGTGATGATACAGAGTGAAGTGAACCATGTTTAAAGACTGTGTACAGGATTTCACAGAGATTAGCATTAGCAGCTGCAGCTTTAGCACTTCAACAAACTCCACCTCTAACACTTGGTCACTTTGTCCTCTGGATCTTCACACTCCTGAGGAGGACGCTCAGTAAGAGCTGTGAGTTTGGTCCTCAGATCTAAACGGTCTTTGTTTAGTTTTTAGGTTTGTTGTTATTTTAATTGTATGTATGTGTTTCTGTTTCTGTTTGTGTGTGTTTGTGTAGAAGCGACTGTTACAGCAGCAGATATCAGAGTGTCAGGACGTGTTGGAGGATCCGTCAGCTTCTCATGTTCTTACAGCTTTGCTGACAGTAACACAAAGTACTTCTGCAGAGATCCATGTACATCAGAAAAGCACAAACTGATTAAATCTGACCAGTCTCCTACTGGGAGATACATACTGGACGATTTAGGCAATGGACATACCACTGTGACCATCACTGACCTCCAGAAATCAGACACTGGAACTTACTGGTGTGGAGTGGACAGATCAGTGAAGGACACATATCACAAAGTGGTCCTCACAGTTACAGACGGTAATGAAATTTTGTATGTGTGGGTCATTTGTACTGATGGGCTTGTAAGTTGTTGTGAATTTGAAACTTGTCTGTTTAAAAATAACATTTCCTTCAATCTCTGAAACACATTAAATCTACTACTGCCCACACGGACCCACCCACAGCTACTCCAACAGCACCTCCTGCAAGAACAGGGACATCTAATGAACCATCCAGACCCTCACCATCCACCATCATCCCTCCGTCCACCATCTCGTCCTCCATACCAACATTTCCAGCTCAGCTCTCACTGGGCTTCTCCCTGGAACCGACAAGTAACGTAACTTCCTGAACTGTTTAACATTTAACATCAGTACAGATTCTACACACCAGGTCAAGTGATTCATCTTCTCTCTGATTCCATGTCCTTTCTGAAGCTCTAACCAGCCTCAGCGGGAAACCTGGCAAGTATTGATCATTTAAAATTTGTATTTAGCACTGGTTTTCTATTATTATAATTTTTTATTATTATTATTATTTTTTATTATTATAGTATGATTCAAACATTCATTCAAACTTTTTGGAGAACTGTCAAAAACTGAAAACCTCTAAGGTGTACCTGTATGGTAGGTGCACCTGAGTGGTGTAGTTCTATGATAGAGAGATACAGATAGATGAAAACCTATAGTTACTGATAGGTTGGCGTTCTGACTTCTCCAACCACTTCAATTCCATCAGCAGTTTAAATTTGCTATGTCTGAGAATGTACAGGCTTATGATTTCCTCTTTAAAGGATATTAACATCTCTCTCATGTTTAAAAACATATTAGGATCTTTTGTTCTTTTTTCATGCAGTAGTATGCATTTTATGCTCACAGTCTTCTTAACTGTTAAACTATACATTACTATCCATCCATCGTCTTTCACCATAGACAGGTCTGTACGTCACTAATAGAACATTATTTCTTGACATAAATTTTCTGTTGATAATAACATTACTATTGTGAACCTCTTGAAATGGCCAATGAGTTTCGGCACAAGATACGTAGAGGTAACGATCTGGCAACTCAGTGTATAAGAACCGGATTTTGAGACATTATTTTACAAAGTGTAAGTTTTCAGTTTTTGACACATTTTAAAAGTAACTGTCGCTCTTTACTTTGTGTAAATTTCAAAAGTCTGGTTCCATTGACTGTAAAATCATTCTGCTGTAAAGTTAGCATTTTGGAGGTATGATGTTTGCAACGACAGCGTCATTCAGTCTTCAACACTATCGCTCTCCATACCATCCTATATCCTGGTGAAGACATTCGTAAGAAATTATGGATGTGTCCGAAATCACCTACTCAGCAGTTACTAGATTGAAGACAGTAGGTACTGCTCTACTGACTACTCAGCAGGTACTAGATTGGAGACAGTAGGCACTGTTCTACTGACTACTCAGCAGGTACTAAATTGGAGACAGTAGGTACTGCTCTACTGAATACTCAGCAGGTACTAAATTGGAGACAGTAGGTACTGCTTGAGTGGTACAATTGTCGAGCTGTTTCAGTACGTGAGTTTTTAGTATCCACACAACCTCAAATGAACTACGTCCACCATCTTAGCAATGTCCTGTGATGCCAGACGTCAGATCACCACGGTAAACATTCCGCTATTCATTAAAAGCTGGGTCGTCGACTCAGGAGAAACTTAGCTCTAAGCTCAAACTTCTGTATCGGCAGTTTACAAGCAGTAGCTACGTACACACAGTCGACGTTCCGCTTTCCACTGTTTTGTTTTCCATCACTTTCAACTCATCCACAGCTTCAGTTGAATTCGCATGTGCGGTCACATGCTTAAAAATGGCTCCCGATTCAAGAGGTCATTCGGGTAACGTTCGTGAACTGCTCAATGACATACTAGCCACGCTCGCCTACTGATTTCACTACTTTGTAGTATAGAAGTAGAATTTCAGACTCACCTTATGTTCAGTTACTGACTTTAAACCCCAAGATGTTTCAGAGCTGTTCCATTATCTCCACTTTTTTCTGCTCCAACATGTCAGTGATGGTCCAAGAAGTGCTCAGAGACTGTGCAAGATTCCAGAGACTAGTCTCAATGTAATTCTCTTTGTTTGGCTCTTTATTGAACATGTAGGGCTTCTACTGTACGCTGTTGCAGGACTGGTCAGTGTGGTGATCGTATTTGGTATGGCTGTTATCTGCAATGCTACAGGAGCATCAAGGAAACCTAAAGTAGGTGCAAATTGTTCAGTCATGAAAGTTACATTAAAAAATAACATATTCAGAAGATGTTTAGAACACATGCTGGGTGTGTATTATTAAGGCACATGGGAAAACTGTTGTGATTTTTATCTCTTTGCTCTTACTGGTTGGTGGTTTTCTTCATTTAAGTCTTCCGCTAATGTTTCATTAAAGGATTACTGAATAAATGAACTGAATAAATACATACAATGTTTGGACCGTCCATGACGTCTTTACACTTTATATTGTATTTATATTTATTTAAATCTGTTCTAATGATATCTGGTGTTCTTACTGGTGAAAATACACTTATTGATCAGATAAAGCCTTTTAAACTATCAGCTCAGACGTTTGCACAGTAGTGTATATTGTTGCTTTCCAAAGAAGTCGTTTACACCAGGTGCAAATTTCATGATGAATGGAACAACAGAAACAATAGAACAAATTCTGGTTCCTTTGACTTACATTGAAAGTAAAGTAGTTTGTTCCCCTCTCTTGTAAAGTTTCACACCAACCATATAAAGCTAGAAATGCAAATATCATTAAATATCTAAAATATAAGAAATAAACACTTAATATACTGAATAGGATTAAAGTCCCATCTGACTATTTGCGTTCCTCAACAGCCTGAAAGTGATCTGAATTCAGCCATCTTCTGCACTGCTGGTCTGGAAGGAGAACTACACTCAGTCGTCTGCTATTCTGTCTTCAACTGCTCTACAAGCTTCACCCCAGAGACTTCTAACAACCAAGCTTTGGAGAACCTGCTGCACTCTGAAGAGGAAAGACTGCTCACACATGTGCTCTACAGCTTAGACAGCTAATCAGCACCGTCTTTCTCCACAACCACCACAGCATGCAGCCCAGGAGGAGAGAATATAACCACGAAGAACATTTGTTGGTGTCCATTAGGTCTACTGGGTCTGGAGCTGGTGATCAGGCTGCTTACTGTGAGCTCATGTATAAACTCACACATAGTAGAACAGAACAGTCGAAACACTATACATCTTAGTGTGTATCTGTAGTAACTGGATTGCTGAGTAATGCTAATCAGCGGCGTGGAACTGTTAGCTAGTATAGAGTAGTTCATGATAGTTCATGCAATCAAAGGAAACTGAAAATATCTGAGTTTTAGTTTGATTTCAACAGCTCTTCTTCACATTGTGGAGGCCTCATGATGATTGGACACTTCATAACACTGCCCCCACTGCTTGTCCATTTTCAGTACCTTCAGTAGGAAGTGGTCATAGGCTGCAGCGGGCCGAGGTGGATCGGAATGGGCTGGGTTGGGCCGGGGTGGGCCATGGTGGGCCTTGAGCTGGTCAAGTTCAGGTAAAGCTAACTTAAGAAAAGTTGTGGGACCAGTTACAGTTTTAAACTGGGCTGACTTTCCATTTTGTACATGTCAAATAGAAACTAACTAGAACCTCAGCAAAGCTGTACTGGGCTAATGCAGTACTTACACTGTAAAGAGAGTTCACTAGATCTAAACACAACTGCTAGACTGCTGGCGAGAGAGAGAGAAAAAGAGAGAGGGAGAGAGAGAGAGAGAGAGAGAGAGAGAGAGAGAAATAGATGTGCTTCCTGTCCTAAACCACTAAACTGTGGTCAGGGCAAAGCCGACTGTTGAAGTTTTAAGTTCCTCATTAAGTCGTCACACTAAGGAAACACAGACAGATCACCAGACGGGGCTGAACAAGAAAGAAGCTTCTGGAATTGATATAATCACTGATAGAGAACATTTCTAGAGGTCAGGATAATGTACCTTCGTGTGATCACCTGGGTTCTCCTCTCTGGTAAGTTCTGGCCCACATACATGTTGAGATTGAGGTTGTCGAGCTGTTATTTGATCTCGGACTGATGTGGGCCAATGTGGGTCGGTGTGGGCTGGTGTTTTTTTTTTTTTGTTCTACATCATACAACTTCCTGTATAAAAACTATTCCCACTCCGGCTCTGACTGAATGTAAAAGTTGCTGCTGGGTTTGTTCTCTGAACGTGGTCTTTGTACGTTTGTACGTGTATGAATTACTGATTGTGTGTTTACAATATTCTTTACTTTCAATACAAATGTTCCAACATCACTAGGAATGAAACCTCTTTAGATTCACTTACATTGAAAGTTCAGTCATTTTTTGTTCTCTCCTATAAAGTTACTATTCTGGAGGTACATGTGTTTCACTGAACACTGATGATACAGAGTGAAGTGAACCATGTTTAAAGACAGGATACAGGATTTCACAGAGATTAGCATTAGCAGCTGCAGCTTTAGCACTTCTACACCTCTAACACTTTGTCACTTTGTCCTCTGGATCTTCACACTCGTGAGGAGAACGCTCAGTAAGAGCTGTGAGTTTGGTCCTCAGATCTAAACGGTCTTTGTTTAGTTTTTAGGTTTGTTGTTATTTTAATTGTATGTATGTGTTTCTGTTTGTGTGTGTTTGTGTAGAAGTGACTGTTATAGCAGCAGATATCAGAGTGTCAGGACGTGTTGGAGGATCCGTCAGCTTCTCATGTGCTTACAGCTTTGCTGACAGTAACACAAAGTATTTTTGCAGAGATCCGTGTACAGATCAGCACATACTGATTAAATCTGACCAGTCTCCTACTGGGAGATACATACTGGACGATTTAGGCAATGGACATACCACTGTGACCATCACTGACCTCCAGAAATCAGACACTGGAACTTACTGGTGTGGAGTGGACAGATTTATGAAGGACTCATATCACAAAGTGGTCCTCACAGTTACAGACGGTAATGAACTTTTGTATGTGTGGGTCATTTGGGCTCGTAAGTTGTTGTGAATTTGAAACTTGTCTGTTCAAAATTTGTGAATTTGAAACTTGTCTGTTCAAAAATAACATTTCCTTCAATCTCTGAAACACATTAAAGCTCCTACTGCCCACACGGACCCACCCACAGCCACCCCAACAGTAGCTCCTGCAAGAACAGGGACATCTAATGAACCATCCAGACCCCCACCATCCACCATCATCCCTCTGTCCACCATCTCGTCCTCCACACCAACATTTCCAGCTCAGCACTCACTCGGCTGCTGACTAACTGAACAGACAGACAGAGGTTTTTTTCTTATTTCACAATTTTCTTACGTGAGTTATGAGAAGATAAACAGCAGCAAGAACAGCAGAACACCTAGTTATAAAATAGCTAGTTACGGAAGACGAGCAGATCCATAAGCAGGTGGGCAGTGAAACACTAACAGGATTTAAGTTATGTAGCTGAGGTAACATCGTCTGTAGCATTTAGGACAAAAACTTTCAGCATTTTTCATTTTATCTCTATTTAGCCACCTGTTTATCTCTGCATGAGGGCTGATGCTGTCTGTGAGTGTACAGCTTTGTTTACTCTCTTGTGTCATGTTCCATGTGCTTCTGTTTGTTTGGTTGTTTGCCTGCTTCCCCGTTACAGAATTTTAGGACAGCATTTACATTCCCGTAAGACTAAACTCCATGAAACATGTGATTATATAACATATGGTTTAAAGCACAGTAATACAATTAAAAGCCTGGAGTTCAGTATTTTCTGCGGGGTTACTGTCAGTTCTTCATAAAGATGCTACACTAAAACAACCAGAGACACAGACAGACCAAACCTCAGGTTCAGGAAAGGGTTCTGGATTTAAAAAACTGCTGATCAATATGATGTGTTTTTGTATGGTCATCTGGATTCTCCTGTCCGGTACATCCTGACCTGCATACAGAGATACGTACAGAATGAAATCTAAGTCCATAAAACTTCATCACTGATAGACTACTGAGTAATACTAATCTTCGCTGTACTACCTTTGAATGTTGGAGTTGGTCAAGGTCAGGTTGAGTTAACTCAAAAAAAGCTGTGTGATCAGTTACAATTTAAAAACCCCAGTAAAGCTATACTGGGCTAATAAAGTACTATACACTGTAAGAGTTCACTAGGCCTAGATACAACTGCTAGACTGCTGACGAGACAGCGAGAGAGAGAGAGAGAGAGAGAGAGAGAGAGAGAGAGAAAGAGAGAGAGCGAGAGATGTGCTTCCTGTCCTAAACCACTGAACTGTAGTCAAGGCGAGGGCCGACCTGTTGAAGTGTTTCGTTTAGCTGGGTGTGCCATTCACACTAAGACGTCACACTAAGGAAACAAACAGAGACACAGACAGATCACCAGACGGGGCTAAACAAGAAAGAAGCTTCTGGAATTGATATAATCACTGATAGAGAACATTTCTAGAGGTCAGGATGATGTACCTTTGTGTGGTCACCTGGGTTCTCCTCTCTAGTTAGTTCTGGTCTACATACATGTTGAGGTTGAGGTTGTTGAGCTGTTATCTGATGTTGGACTGTTTAGTGATGCCGTTAATAGTCACTATCTCTCTTCTGACTGAATGCAATGCTAGAGAGGGTAATCACTTTTCTAAATAACGTCTCAGGTCTATCTTCAGAGTGTCTGGTCTGATTGTGTGATTCGAGCTTGTATGCAGCATTTTGATCAGAAACACAGATTCCAGCCGGGACGGTTTGTTTCTACGTCATATAACTCCCAGTCTGAAAACAACTCCCACTCCGGCTCTGACTGAATGTGAAAGTTTCTGCTGGGTTTGTTCTCTGAACGTTATCTTATTAGTGTGTACATGTGTAAATACGTGTGACCTGTATGAATTACTGACTATGTGTTTACAATATTCTTTACTTTCAACACAAATGTTCCAACATCACTAGGAATGAAACCTTTTTAGATTCACTTACATTAAAAGTTAAGTGAGTTTTTGTTCTCTCCTATAAAGTTACTATTCTGGAGGTACATGTGTTTCACTGAACACTGATGATACAGAGTGAAGTGAACCATGTTTAAAGACTGTGTACAGGATTTTACAGTGAATAGCATTAGCAGCTACAGCTTTAGCACTTCTACAAACTCCACCTCTAACACTTTGTCATTTTGTCCTCTGGATCTTCACACTCGTGAGGAGGACGCTCAGTAAGAGCTGTGAGTTTGGTCCTCAGATCTAAACGGTCTTTGTTTTGTTTTTAGGTTTGTTGTTATTTTAATTGTATTTATGTGTTTCTGTTTGTGTGTGTTTGTGTAGAAGTGACTGTTACAGCAGCAGATATCAGAGCGTCAGGACGTGTTGGAGGATCCGTCAGCTTCCCATGTTCTTTCAGCTTTGCTGACAGTAACACAAAGTATTTCTGCAGCGATCCGTGTACAGATCAGAACATACTGATTAAATCTGACCAGTCTCCTACTGGGAGATACATACTGGACAATTTAGGCAATGGACATACCACTGTGACCATCACTGACCTCCAGACATCAGACACTGGAACTTACTGGTGTGGAGTGGACAGATCAGTGAAGGACACATATCACAAAGTGGTCCTCACAGTTACAGACGGTAATGAACTTTTGTATGTGTGGGTCATTTGTACTAATGGGCGTAAGTTGTTGTGAATTTGAAACTTGTCTGTTTAAAAATAACATTTCCTTCAATCTCTGAAACACATTAAATCTCCTACTGCCCACAATGACCCACCCCCAAGCTACTCCAACAGCACCTCCTGCAAGAACAGGGACATCTGATGAACCATCCAGGTCCTCACCATCCACCATCATCCCTCCGTCCACCATCTCGTCCTCCACACCAACATTTCCAGCTCAGCACTCACTGGGCTTCTTCCTGGAACCGACAAGTAACGTAACTTCTTGAACCGTTTAATTTAACATCAGTACAGATTCTACACACCAGGTCAAGTGATTCATCTTCTCTCTGATTCCATGTCCTTTCTGAAGCTCTAACCAGCCTCAGCGGGAAACCTGGCAAGTATTTATCATTTAAAATTTGTATTTATCACTGGTTCTCTATTAATATTATTATTATTAATTTTTTTTTAATTATTATTATAGAATGATTCAAACATGATGGCTGATATTAGTGATTCAGGTACAGTATGATTTGTTATGTATGCTCACCTGATAGCTCCATCTGGCTGGTGTACAGTTGATGCACATAGTCGTCCTCTAGACCTTCATCGGTGGTCTGTTTATCTGCTAAAAACATTCCACCCCCTAAATAATATGTGGTTATCTGAGGTGCTGCGGGGGGTCTGTATACTTTTTGGAGAACTGTCAAGAACAGAAAACCTCTAAAGTGTACCTGTATGGTAGGTGCACCTGAGTGGTGTAGTTCTATGATAGAGAGATACAGATAGATGAAAATCTATAGTTCCTGATAGGTTGGAGTTCCGACTTCTCCAACCAATTCAATTCCATAAGCAGTTTAAATTTGCTATGTCTGACAGTGTACAGGCATATGATTTCCTCTTTAAAGGATAATAATATCTATCTCCTGTTTATAAATATATTAGGTTTGGGATCTTTTGTTCTTTTTTTCATGCAGTAGTATGCATTTTATGTAAGCTGTTAAATGCTCACAGTCTTCTTAACTGTTAAACTATACATTACTATCCATCTATACATCGTCTTCCACCATGGACAGGTCTGTACGTCACTAATAGAACATTATTTCTTGACATAAATTTTCTGTTGATAATAACATTACTATTGTGAACCTCTTGAAATGGCCAATGAGTTTCGGCACAAGATACGTAGAGGTAACTATCTGGCAACTCAGTGTATAAAACCGGATTTCGAGACATTATTTTACAAAGTGTAAGTTTTCAGTTTTTGACACATTTTGAAAGTAACTGTCGCTCTTTACTTTGTGTAAATTTCAAAAGTCTGGTTCCATTGACTAACATTAACAAAAGTAAAATCATTCTGCTGTAAAGTTAGCATTTTGGAGGTATGGTGTTTGCAACGACAGCGGCATTCAGTCTTCAACACTATCGCTCTCCAGACCATCCTATTTCCTGGTGAAGACATTCGTAAGAAATTATGGATGTGTCCGAAATCACCTACTCAGCAGTTACTAGATTGGAGACAGTAGGTACTGCTCTACTGACTACTCAGCAGGTACTAGATTGGAAACAGTAGGTACTGCTCTATTGACTACTCAACAGGTACTAGATTGGAGACAGTAGGTACTGCTCTACTGACTACTCAGCAGGTACCAGATTGGACTGACTACTCAGCAGCTACTAGATTGGAGACAGTAGGCACTGCTCTACTGACTACTCAACAGGTACTAGATTGGAGACAGTATGTACTGCTCTACTGGCTACTCAGCAGCTACTAGATTGGAGACAGTAGGTACTGCTCTACTGACTACTCAACAGGTACTAGATTGGAGACAGTAGGCACTGCTCTACTGACTACTCAACAGGTACTAGATTGGAGACAGTAGGTACTGCTCTACTGACTACTCAACAGGTACTAGATTGGAGACAGTAGGTACTGCTCTACTGTCTACTCAACAGGTACTAGATTGGAGACAGTAGGCACTGCTCTACTGACTACTCAGCAGGTACTAGATTGGAGACAGTAGGCACTGCTCTACTGACTACTCAGCAGGTACTAAATTGGAGACAGTAGGTACTGCTCTACTGACTACTCAGCAGGTACCAGATTGGACTGACTACTCAGCAGGTACTAGATTGGAGACAGTAGGCACTGCTCTACTGACTACTCAGCAGGTACTAAATTGGAGACAGTAGGTACTGCTCTACTGACTACTCAGCAGGTACCAGATTGGACTGACTACTCAGCAGGTACTAGATTGGAGACAGTAGGCACTGCTCTACTGACTACTCAGCAGGTACTAAATTGGAGACAGTAGGTACTGCTCTACTGACTACTCAGCAGGTACCAGATTGGACTGACTACTCAGCAGGTATCAGATTGGACTGACTACTCAGCAGGTACTAAATTGGAGACAGTAGGTACTGCTCTACTCTACAGAGACCGTGCAAGATTCCAGAGACTAGTCTCAATGTAATTCTCTTTGTTTGACTCTTTATTGAACATGTAGGGCTTCTACTGTACGCTGTTGCAGGACTGGTCAGTGTGGTGATCGTATTTGGTATGGCTGTTATCTGCAATGCTACAGGAGCATCAAGGAAACCTAAAGTAGGTGCATTTCATTAAAATAGAACATATTCAGATGTAGTTTAGAACATATGTAGAGTGTGTATTGATAAGGCACATGGAAAAAACTTGTGATTGTGATTTTTATCTGTTTGCTGTGATTGGTTGGTGGTTTTCTTCATTTAAGTCTTCCGCTAATGTTTCATTTAAGGATTACTGAATAAATGAACTGAATAAATTCATACAATGTTTGGACGTCTTTACACTTTATATTGTATTTATATTTATTTAAATCTGTTCTAATGATATCTGGTGTTCTTACTGGTGAAAATACACTTATTGATCAGATAAAGCCTTTTAAACTAGCAGCTCAGACGTTTGCACAGTAGTGTATATTGTTGCTGTCCAAAGAAGTCGTTTACACCAGGTGCAAATTTCATGATGAATGGACCAACAGAAACAATAGAACAAATTCTGGTTCCTTTGACTTACATTGAAAGTAGTTTGTTCCCCTCTCTTGTAAAGTTTCACACCAACCATATAAAGCTAGAAATGCAAATATCAAATATCATTAAATATCTAAAATATAACAATTAAACACTTAATATACTGAATAGGAATGAAGTACCATCTGACTACTTGCATTCCTCAACAGCCTGAAAGTGATCTGAATTCAGCCATCTTCTCCACTGCTGGTCTGGAAGAAGAACTACACTCAGTCGTCTGCTATTCTGTCTTCAACTGCTCTACAAGCTTCACCCCAGAGACTCCTAACAACCAAGCTTTGGAGAACCTGCTGCACTCTGAAGAGGAAAGACTGCTCACACATGTGCTTTACAGCTTAGACAGCTAATCACCACCGTCTTTCTCCACAACCACCACAGCATGCAGCCCAGGAGGAGAGAATATAACCACGAAGAACATATGTTGGTGTCCATTAGGTCTACTGGGTCTGGAGCTGGTGATCAGGCTGCTTACTGTGAGCTCATGTATAAACTCACACATACAAGAACAGAACAGTCGAAACACTATACATCTTAGTGTGTATCTGTAGTAACTTAGGGGTTAAACCAGCAGCCCCTCCACCTCAAGTGATACAGTCCAAACCATTCAGTTGATGGAGATCAAATGAAGCTGAAGCTCTTGTTCTTATTTTCTGTTCCACCTTAAATGATGAAGCACATACATTCAGATGATGATTTGTCCAGCTAGCTTGTAACTGCTGCACTATTTAAGGTGGAACAGAAAATCCAGTAGGAACCCAACATCAGAGAAGATCAGATTCAGCTTGACTGAATGTGTTGCTGACTAACTGAACAGACAGACAGATGTTTTTTTACTGTTTTCACAATTTTCTTACATGAGTTATGAGAAGATAAACAGCAGCAGCAAGAACAGCAGTGTAACGATCCATGCACAAAACCCATACATTGACTTTTTCTGATTTGGGGAACAGCATATTTGTCTGTTCTAAGACTTTGTGTCAACCAGCAATTTCCACCATCCCCTTCTGGGACAGACCAGAGACAAGAAGTCTTCTCACACAGACACACACCACCCCCTCTCATCCTGTCTAAAAATCAGATAAGACAGAGCTAAAACTATTTATGACCCCTCCACCCCCCACACATCCTGCTGACAGCAGTTTAGCAGAGACTAGACTTTATAAGCCAAATTAACTTTTCATAGAAATGTTCCTCTATTTGTGGCAGTGAAATATGTAAAGTTATGTGTCCACCTTATGTCTACACTGTGTCTTTTAATTTCCTTCTCTCTCTCCAAGCAAAATTCTCTGAGTTTGATCCAAGCTAAATGAACCTTTGAAGAATGTTTTCATAACCTCATATACAAGTTCGATTGTGGTTATAAGTGGTAGAATTTAGCGGTGTGTTAAAAGTTTTGTAAGTTTATTTAGTAAACTTAAAGATCTACTTAAATCCTTATGTTTACCAAAGCATTTACAGCAGCTCAGATGGACGCAGGACACTTGAATTTAATTGGAGATTTATGCTTATTTTCATTTTAATCTACTCTTTTGTTTTCTTTTCTTAATTCTGTTTGAATCGGCATTCTCCTCTGGTATGTAAGATTCAAAGTTCAAAAGATGCCTGCTTTGCCCTCAGCCAATCAGGATAGTGTGATGTGATGCGCCCGGCTTGGCGCGAATGACTGTATGTGTTAAACACGAGTGATGCATATGCATGAGAGGGGGGCCTCCACGTCACCCCTCCCCCTTCAGGAACTCTATAAACAAGAGAAACTTCTCTTCGTTCTCTCTCTTCTCTCTTCTCCTTGACTCTGGACAAAGACGGCAAGCTGTTGGAACTCCAAGGAGTTCCAGGGCATCGGCTCTTAGAGGCGGACTTCTCTCTTCATCCGGGGCTTTTCAGCCGCGGAACTGTGGAAGCAACGACATGGCCTAAACCAAGCCGCTCGCGAGAGAGCCGACAGGGGTTGAATTGAGGTCAACCCGCAACAGCTCCACAAGAGGGTAGTTTCACGGAGAATGAAGATCAGCCGAGATGGTCTACACAGCCCCGTCACTCAAGTTCAGTTTCGTTTGGTGAACGGTTCACCGTGCGCACGTGAGTCGTGCTTCATTCATCTAACCGAGGCGCACGAAGCAACCAAACCGCACATGCGCAGTAGAGGTCTGCACGGCACGCTGTCACCGAGGCAACCAGCGCGTCGCCCTGCAGCCCAAGTGCGCGAACCACGTGACTCGCGCGAAGCAACCAAACCACCCATGCGCAGTAGAGGTCCACCCGGCCCGCCGTCACCGAGGCAACCAGCGCGTCGCCCCGTCTAGCGGAGAGGCCTTTGATGTCTACACCAACGAGACCGCCGCCGCTTCCCTCAGACGGAAATGCAGTAAGACACACGCATGTGCAAACATCTGTCATGGTCCGGTCCGAGTTAGAGAAGCCGTTTCCACAGAGTGCATATTTCCATTCTATATAGCAAGTTCTGCTTTCTTTTAGTCTAGGTTCCTTTTTTTCACCCTTTTTTATCTCTTTTTCTTTTTATTTAAAATATATACGTCCTTTTGATGTGTTTATCTAATAAAGCCTCTTTATATAAGCTAGTCTTGGTGTGTTTTCAATATTATTACCAGTGTGTGGATCCCTGAACTCAAACCAACCTCAACCTCAGAAACTTAATATTTTATAAGGGTAAATTTGATTCATCTAAATTAATTAATTCGATTAATTAATTGGTGGATTAAATAAATACCCCTAGTTACGTTACAGCAGAACACCTAGTTATGAAAAAGCTAGTTATGGAAGACAAGCAGATCCATCAGCAGGTGGGCAGTGAATCGTCTTTAGCATTCAGGACTTTCAGAATTTTTCATTTTACCTCTATTTAGCCTTTTTGTTTATCTCAGTCTATTGCACACATTTAAATAGATAGGAATAAGAACAGGAGATCAAAATACACAGATTTGAGAAAACATTATGATACATGAGCAGTGATGCTGTCTGAGTGTACAGCTTTGTTTACTCTCTTGTGTCATGTTCCATGTGCTTCTGCTTGTTTTGGTTGTTTGCTTGCTTCTCCGTTACAGAATTTTAGGACAGCATTTACGTTCCAGTAAGAGTAAACTCCAATAAATATGTGATTATATAACATATCGTTTAAAGCATAGTAATACAATTAAAAGCCTGGAGTTCAGTATGTTCTGCAGGGTTACTGTCAGTTCTTCATAAAGATGCTACACTAAAACAACCAGAGACACAAAAGGGTCAAGCCTGGATTCGGTGTAGTACAGCTATGGTCCCTAACTAAAGATATGTATCTTTTGAAAAAGCAGCCTCCTCCATTAATGCAGTAAATCCACTGCATAGGTTCCATGTAATCAGTTACAATACTGATACCAATTCTAAACTAGTAATCTGATGCTACGCTGAACAACCAACCAGAGACACAGATGGACCCAACCTCAGGGTCAGGAAAGAGTTTTGGATTTAAAATGATGTTTGTATGGTCATCTGGATTCTCCTGTCCGGTACGTCCTGACCTGCATGCAGAGATACATACAGAATGAAATCTAAGTCCATAAAACTTCATCACTGATAGACTACTGAGTAATGCTAATCGGCGGTGTGGAGCTGTTAGCTAGTATAGAGTAGTCAGAGTTCATGATAGTTCATGCAATCTAAGGAAACCAAACATATCCCAGTTTTAGTTCTCTGCATAATTAGATTTCAGCAGCTCTTATGATGATTGGACACTAAATAACACTGCCCCCTACGGGCTTGTCCATCTTTTGTACCTCCAGTAGGAAGCGGTCATAATAATGCAACTCAACTGTGTACCTTCCATAGAGTTCACTAGGCCTAGACACAACTGCTAGACTGCTGATGAGAGAGCTAGAGAGAGCAAGAGAGAGAGAGATAGAGAGCTAGAGCTAGAGAGAGAGCGTGAGAGAGAGCGATTGAGAGAGAGAGAGAGAGAGATGTGTTTCCTGTCCTAAACCACTAAACTGTGGTCAAGATGAAGCCGCCGCTTCAAGTGTTCCCTTAAGACGTCACACTAAGGAAACAAACAGATAGACAGACAGATCATCAGACGAGCTGAACAAGAAGCTTCTGGAATTGATATGATCACTGATAGAGAACATTTCTAGAGGTCAGGATGATGTACCTTTGTGTGGTCACCTGGGTTCTCCTCTCTGGTAAGTTCTGGTCTACTTACATGTTGAGGTTGAGGTTGTTGAGCTGTTATCTGATGTTGGACTGTTTAGTGATGGCGTTAATAGTCACTGACTTCACAAACAGGAAGTGAAGTAGTTAATATCTCTCTTCTGAATGAATGCAGTGCTTCAGTGGGTCATCAGGAGAGTGGAGAGAATTCCCGTTGTTTTGTTCTACACAAAGGTGTCAAAAGTATTCCAATTCATTACTCAGGTAGAAGTATAGATAATAGGGTTTAAAAATACTTCTGTAGAAGTTGAAGTATCTACTGAAGCTTTTTACTCCAGTAACAGTGTAAAAGTACTGCTTTCAGAACTACTTAAAGTATAAAAGTAAAAGTAATGTAAGGGGAAAAAATACCATTAAGAACAAAAGCTTAGGCCGCACCACAGGGGTCTATAGTGCTCTAGCCCACCTCCCCAAAAAACCCCATTCTTCTAAAAGCCATAATGACTATAATGTTATATTAAAATGTTAATGTTGATAAATTTGGGATGCGCTAGGCTTCCTGTTTCAGCTCATATACGCCCCCATTGAACATGAATGTAGTTTAGTACAATGTAAATATATTAAAGAAGCATATCTGTTACTACTGAGCATTAACGTGTTTCATGGAGCAGAAGATATGATGTCTAGTTGTCTATACTGTAAATATTGTAATGGAGCACAAAGTCAAACTTCAAAGACATGTTATCAATAATCTTTACTGGAATGTAAATATATATGAATGAAAACAAGCTGAAATGAAATAGTAGTAGAAAGTACTGACAATGGAGTGTAAATGTAAGGAGTGGAAAGTACAGATAATGGAGTGTAAAGTACAGACAATGGAGTGTAAATGTAAGGAGTGGAAAGTACAGACAATGGAATGTAAATGTAAGGAGTGGAAAGTACAGACAATGGAATGTAAATGTAAGGAGTGGAAAGTACAGACAATGGAGTGTAAATGTAAGGAGTAGAAAGTACTGATAATGGAGCGTAAATGTAAGGAGTGGAAAGTACAGATAATGGAGCGTAAATGTAAGAAGTAGAAAGTACTGACAATGGAGTGTAAATGTAAGGAGTAGAAAGTTCAGATACCAATACTACTCACATCCACGTAAACCACAGTTTTTTGCACGCGATGTTCTGAGTTTAGGCTGATCAGCTAGCAGCATGGTGAATCCACGGAGTGAGGGAGAGGCACCTGTTTTCTGGCAGAATTCCCTTCAACCAATTGACCGAGCAGCAAGTCCTGCAGACATCCAGCCCAACAACGAGGAAACCTGAGCTTCACCCAGCACATGCTCACCCTGCATAAATACTGGCGCTAAATGACCAAACAGCCAACGTGACGGAGGGGAGGGGGAGCTCCTCCTCAACTACAGCGCCTGCCCAAGCCCAAAAAATGGCAGCCCAGTGACAGCTCTCTCTGTTACACATGTTTGACAGTGGGGATGGTGTGTTCAGGGTGATAAGCTGTGTTGCTTTTATGCCAAACATAAAGGTCGATTTTGGTTTCATCTGACCAGAGCACCTTCTTCCACATGTTTGGTGTGTCTCCCAGGTGGCTTGTGGTAAACTTTAAACGGGAATTTGTATGGATCTTTGAGAAATTGCTTTCTTCTGCCCACTCTTCCATAAAGGCCAGATCTGTGCTGTGCACCTCAGCTGTAGATCTCTGCAGTTCATCCAGAGTGATCATGGGCCTCTTGGCTGCATCTCTGATCAGTCTTCCCCTTGTTTGAGCTGAAAGTTTAGAGGGACGGCCGGGTCTTGGTAGATTTGCAGTGGTCTGATACTCCTTCAATTTCAATATAATTGCTCGCACAGTGCTCCTTGAGATGTTTAAAGCTTGGGAAATCTTTTTGTATACAAATCCTACTTTAAACTTCTCCACAACAGTATCTCGGACCTGCCTGGTGTGTTCCTTGGTCTTCATGGTGCTCTCTGCTCTTTAAACAGAACTCTGAGACGATCACAGAACAGGTGCATTTATACTGAGACTTGATTACGCACAGGTGGATTCTATTTATCATCATCAGTCATTTAGGTCAACATTGGATCATTCAGAGATCCTCACTGAACTTCTGGAGTGAGTTTGCTGCACTGAAATTAAAGAGGCCAAATAATATTACACGCCCCATTTTTCAGTTTTTTATTTCGAAAAAAGTTTAAAATATCCAATAAATTTCGTTCCACTTCATGATTGTGTCCCACTTGTTGTGGATTTTTCACAAAAAATTACAATTTCATATCTTTATGTTTGAAGCCTGAAATGTGGCAAAAGGTTGAAAAGTTCATGGGGGCCGAATGCTTTTGCAAGGCACTGTACATGTGTAAATACGTGTGACCTGTATGAATTACTGATTGTGTGTTTACAATATTCTTTACTTTCAATACAAATGTTCCAACATAACTTGAAATGAAACCTCTTTAGATTCACTTACATTGAAAGTTAAGTAAGTTTTTGTTCTCTCCTGTAAAGTTACTATTTTGGAGGTACATGCTTTTCATTGGACAGTGATGATACAGATACAGGATTTTACAGTGCATAGCATTAGCAGGTGCACTCATGCTGCAGCTATAGCACTTCTACAAAGTCCACCTTTAACACTTTGTCCTCTGGATCTTCACACTCGTGAGGAGAACGCTCAGTAAGGGCTGTGAGTTTGGTCCTCAGATCTAAACGGTCTTTGTTTTTGTTCTCTCCTGTAAAGCTACTATTCTGGAGGTACATGTGTTTCACTGGACAGTGATGATACAGAGTGAAGTGAACCATGTTTAAAGACTGTGTACAGAATTTTACAGTGAATAGCATTAGCAGCTGCAGCTCTTTGTCACTTTGTCCTCTGGATCTTCACACTCGTGAGGAGGACGCTCAGTAAGAGCTGTGAGTTTGGTCCTCAGATCTAAACAGTCTTTGTTTTGTTTTAAGGTTTGTTGTTATTTTAATTGTATGTATGTGTTTCTGTTTGTGTGTGTTTGTGTAGAAGTGACTGTTACAGCAGAAGATATCAGAGTGTCAAGACGTGTTGGAGGATCCGTCAGCTTCTCATGTTCTTACAGCTTTGCTGACAGTAACACAAAGTACTTCTGCAGAGATCCGTGTACAGCAGAAAAGCACATACTGATTAAATCTGACCAGTCTCCTACTGGGAGATACAAACTGGAGGATCGAGGCAGTGGACATACCACTGTGACCATCACTGACCTCCAGAAATCAGACACAGGAACTTACTGGTGTGGAGTGGACAGATCAGTGAAGGACACATATCACAAAGTGGTCCTCACAGTTACAGACGGTAATGGACTTTTGTATGTGTGGGTCATTTGTACTGATGGGCTCGTAAGTTGTTGTGAATTTGAAACTTGTCTGTTTAAAAATAACATTTCCTTCAATCTCTGAAACACATTAAATCTCCTACTGCCCACACGGACCCACCCACAGCTACTCCAACAGCAGCTCCTGCAAGAACAGGGACATCTAATGAACCATCCAGACCCTCACCATCCACCACCATCCCTCTGTCCACCATCTCGTCCTCCACACCAACATTTCCAGCTCAGCTCTCACTCGGCTTCTCCCTGGAACCGACAAGTAACGTAACTTCTTGAACTGTTTAACATTTAACATCAGTACAGATTCTACACACCAGGTCAAGTGATTCATCTTCTCTCTGATTCCATGTCCTTTCTGAAGCTCTAACCAGCCTCAGCGGGAAACCTGGCAAGTATTGATCATTTAAAATTTGTATTTAGCACTGGTTCTCTATTATTATTATTTTTTATTATTATTATTATTTGTTTATTATTATAGTATGATTCAAACATTCATTCATACTTTTTGGAGAACTGTCAAAAACTGAAAACCTCTAAAGTGTACCTGTATGGTAGGTGCATCTGAGTGGTGTAGTTCTATGATAGAGAGATACAGATAGATGAAAACCTATAGTTACTGATAGGTTGACGTTCTGACTTCTCCAACCACTTCAATTCCATCAGCAGTTTAAATTTGCTATGTCTGAGAATGTACAGGCTTATGATTTCCTCTTTAAAGGATATTAACATCTCTCTCATGTTTAAAAACATATTAGGATCTTTTGTTCTTTTTTCATGCAGTAGTATGCATTTTATACTCACAGTCTTCTTAACTGTTAAACTATACATTACTATCCATCCATCGTCTTCCACCATGGACAGGTCTGTACGTCACTAATAGAACATTATTTCTTGACATAAATTTTCTGTTGATAATAACATTACTATTGTGAACCTCTTGAAATGGCCAATGAGTTTCGGCACAAGATACGTAGAGGTAACGATCTGGCAACTCAGTGTATAAGAACCGGATTTCGAGACAATATTTTACAAAGTGTAAGTTTTCAGTTTTTGACACATTTTGAAAGTAACTGTCGCTCTTTACTTTGTGTAAATTTCAAAAGTCTGGTTCCATTGACTAACATTAACAGTAAAATCATTCTGCTGTAAAGTTAGCATTTTGGAGGTATGATGTTTGCAACTACAGCATCATTCAGTCTTCAACACTATCGCTCTCCATACCATCCTATATCCTGGTGAAGACATTCGTAAGAAATTATGGATGTGTCCGAAATCACCTACTCAGTAGGTAGTAGATTGGAGACAGTAGGTACTGCTCTACTGACTACTCAGCAGGTACTAGTTTGGAGACAGTAGGTACTGCTCTACTGACTACTTAGCAGGCACTAGATTGGAGACAGTAGGTACTGCTCTACTGACTACTCAGCAGCTAATAGATTGGAGACAGTAGGTACTGCTCTACTGACTACTCAGCAGGTACTAGATTGGAGACAGTAGGTACTGCTCTACTGACTACTCAGCAGCTACTAGATTGGAGACAGTAGGTACTGCTCTACTGACTACTCAGCAGGTACTAGATTGGAGACAGTAGGTACTGCTCTACTGACTACTCAGCAGCTACTAGATTGGAGACAGTAGGTACTGCTCTACTGACTACTCAGCAGCTACTAGATTGGAGACAGTAGGTACTGCTCTACTGACTACTCAGCAGGTACTAGATTGGAGACAGTAGGTACTGCTCTACTGACTACTCAGCAGGTACCAGATTGGAGACAGTAGGTACTGCTCTACTGACTACTCAGCAGGTACTAGATTGGAGACAGTAGGTACTGCTCTACTGACTACTCAGCAGGTACCAGATTGGAGACAGTAGGTACTGCTCTACTGACTACTCAGCAGCTACTAGATTGGAGACAGTAGGTACTGCTCTACTGACTACTCAGCAGCTACTAGATTGGAGACAGGAGGTACTGCTCTACTGACTACTCAGCAGGTACTAGATTGGAGACAGTAGGTACTGCTCTACTGACTACTCAGCAGGTACTAGATTGGAGACAGTAGGTACTGCTCTACTGACTACTCAGCAGGTACTAGTTTGGAGACAGTAGGTACTGCTCTACTGACTACTCAGCAGGTACTAGATTGGAGACAGTAGGTACTGTTCTACTGACTACTCAGCAGCTACTAGATTGGAGACAGTAGGTACTGCTCTACTGACTACTCAACAGGTACTAGTTTGGAGACAGTAGGTACTGCTTGAGTGGTACAATTGTCAAGCTGTTTCAGTATGTGAGTTTTTAGTATCCACACAACCTCAAATGAACTACGTCCACCATCTTAGCAATGTCCTGTGATGCCAGACGTCAGACCACCACGGTAAACATTCCGCTGTTCATTAAAAGCTGGGTCGTCGACTCAGGAGAAACTTAGCTCTAAGCTCAAACTTCTGTAGCGGCAGTTTACAAGCAGTAACTACGTACACACAGTCGACGTTGTGCTTAACACCGTTTTGTTTTCCATCACTTTCAACTCATCCACAGCTTCAGTTGAATTTGCATGTGCGGTCACATGCTTAAAAATGGCTCCCGATTTAAGAGGTCATTCGGGTAATGTTCGTGAACTGCTCAATGACATACTAGCCACGCTCGCCTACTGATTTCACTACTTTGTAGTATATAAGTAGAATTTCAGACTCACCTTATGTTCAGTTACTGACTTTAAACCCCAAGATGTTTCAGATGTTTTTGATGTTCACTTGTAAAGTTTCACACCAACCATGTTTCAGATGTTTTTGATGTTCACTTGTAAAGTTTCACACCAACCATATAAAGCTAGAAATGCAAATATCAAATATCATTAAATATCTAAAATATAACAAAATAAACACTTAATATCCTGAATAGGACTGAAGTACCATCTGACTGCTTGCGTTGCTCAACAGCCTGAAAGTGATCTGAATTCAGCCATCTTCTCCACTGCTGGTCTGGAAGGAGAACTACACTCAGTCGTCTGCTATTCTGTCTTCAACTGCTCTACAAGCTTCACCCCAGAGACTCCCAAAAACCAAGCTTTGGAGAACCTGCTGCACTCTGAAGAGGAAAGACTGCTCACACATGTGCTCTATAGCTTAGACAGCTAATCACCACCGTCTTTCTCCACAACCACAATAGCATGCAGCCCAGGAGGAGAGAATATAACCACGAAGAACATATGTTGGTGTCCATTAGGTCTACTGGGTCTGGAGCAGGTGATGAGGCTGCTTACTGTGAGCTCATGTATAAACTCACACATAATAGAACAGAACAGTCGAAACACTATACATCTTAGTGTGTACCTGTAGTAACTTAGGGGTTAAACCAGCAGCCCCTCCACCTCAAGTGGATATATATATATATATATATATATATATATATGTATACACTTCACTTTAATTTACTCGCAGAGTCTACTCAGTGTTTATGGCCTAGAGTGTAGTTGTTATTTTTAATGTAGCTGTAATATAACAATAACAGATTGATATATAATCATATTTTAAAATTCTTTCATATAGTAAATACAAAAATATGATATCAACCCTGAAATAATCACCATAAACACCATATGAGCTTCAATAAAAACAAGATTTAAAAACTTTAATATTGCAGCAGTCTGATTTTCCTTTGTATGTGGAGCTCTATGTAGTTGTATGACTGCTTGCGTTCCTCAAAAGCCTGAAAGTCATCTGAATTAAGCCATCTTCTCCACTGCTGGTCTGGAAGAGGAAGAACTATACTCACTCATCTGCTATTCTTTCTTCAACTGCTCTGCTAGCTTCACCTCAAAGACTCCCAACAACCAAGCTTTGGAGAACCTGCTGCTCTCTGAGAAAGAAAGACTGCTTACACATGTGCTCTACAGCTCATACAGCTAATCACCACCGTCTTTCTCCACAACAACCACAGCATGGAGCTCAGGGGGAAAGAATATAACTATGAAGAACATATGTTGGTGTCCATTAGGTCTACTGGGTCTGGAGCAGGTGATGAGGCTGCTTACTGTGAGCTCATGTATAAACTCACACATAATAGAACAGAACAGTCGAAACACTATACATCTTAGTGTGTATCTGTAGTAACTGGATTGCTGAGTAATGCTAATCAGCGGCGTGGAACTGTTAGCTAGTATAGAGTAGTTCATGATAGTTCATGCAATCAAAGGAAACTGAAAATATCTGAGTTTTAGTTTGATTTCAACAGCTCTTCTTCACATTGTGGAGGCCTCATGATGATTGGACACTTCATAACACTGCCCCCTACGCGCTTGTCCATTTTCAGTACCTTCAGTAGGAAGAGGTCATAGGCTGCAGCGGGCCGAGGTGGATCGGAATGGACTGGGTTGGGCCGGGGTGGGCCATGGTGGGCCTTGAGCTGGTCAAGTTCAGGTAAAGCTAACTTAAGAAAAGTTGTGTGACCAGTTACAGTTTTAAACTGGGCTGACTTTCCATTTTGTACATGTCAAATAGAAACTAACTAGAACCTCAGCAAAGCTGTACTGGGCTAATGTAGTACTTACACTGTAAAGAGAGTTCACTAGATCTAAACACAACTGCTAGACTGCTGGCGAGAGAGAGAGAAAAAGAGAGAGGGAGAGAGAGAGAGAGAGAGAGAGAGAGAGAGAGAGAAATAGATGTGCTTCCTGTCCTAAACCACTAAACTGTGGTCAGGGCAAAGCCAACTGTTGAAGTTTTAAGTTCCTCATTAAGTCGTCACACTAAGGAAACACAGACAGATCACCAGACTGGCCTGAACAAGAAAGAAGCTTCTGGAATTGATATAATCACTGATAGAGAACATTTCTAGAGGTCAGGATGATGTACCTTTGTGTGATCACCTGGGTTCTCCTCTCTGGTAAGTTCTGGCCCACATACATGTTGAGATTGAGGATGTTGAGCTGTTATTTGATCTCGGACTGATGTGGGCCAATGTGGGTCGGTGTGGGCTGGTGGTTTTTTTTTTTTGTTCTACATCATACAACTTCCTGTATAAAAACTATTCCCACTTCGGCTCTGACTGAATGTGAAAGGTTCTGCTGGGTTTGTTCTCCGAACGTGGTCTTTGTACGTTTGTACGTGTATGAATTACTGACTGTGTGTTTACAATATTCTTTACTTTCAATACAAATGTTCCAACATCACTAGGAATGAAACCTCTATAGATTCACTTACATTGAAAGTTCAGTAATTTTTTGTTCTCTCCTATAAAGTTACTATTCTGGAGGTACATGTGTTTCACTGGACAGTGACGATACAGAGTGAAGTGAACCATGTTTAAAGACTGTGTACAGGATTTCACAGAGATTAGCATTAGCAGCTGCAGCTTTAGCACTTCTACAAACTCCACCTCTAACACTTTGTCACTTTGTCCTCTGGATCTTCACACTCGTGAGGAGAACGCTCAGTAAGAGCTGTGAGTTTGGTCCTCAGATCTAAATGGTCTTTGTTTAGTTTTTAGGTTTGTTGTTATTTTAATTGTATGTATGTGTTTCTGTTTGTGTGTGTTTGTGTAGAAGTGACTGTTACAGCAGCAGATATCAGAGTGTCAGGACGTGTTGGAGAATTCATCAGCTTCTCATGTTCTTACAGCTTTGCTGACAGTAACACAAAGTACTTCTGCAGAGATCCGTGTACAGATCAGCACATACTGATTAAATCTGACCAGTCTCCTACTGGGAGATACAAACTGGACGATTTAGGCAATGGACATACCACTGTGACCATCACTGACCTCCAGAAATCAGACACTGGAACTTACTGGTGTGGAGTGGACAGATTTATGAAGGACTCATATCACAAAGTGGTCCTCACAGTTACAGACGGTAATGGACTTTTGTATGTGTGGGTAATTTTACTAATGGGCTCGAAAGTTGTTGTGAATTTGAAACTTGTCTGTTTAAAAATAATATTTCCTTCAATCTCTGAAACACATTAAAGCTCCTACTGCCCACACGGACCCACCCACAGCTACTCCAACAGCAGCTCCTGCAAGAACAGGGACATCCAATGAACCATCCAGGTCCTCACCATCCACCACCATCCCTTTGTCCACCATCTCGTCCTCCACAGCTGAGCACTCAGCTTCCACAGGTATCTTCATCTTCACAACAAATACAGTCATATAATTTCCAGGTTTGGCTCTCTAAACTGATTTTAGTTTTATTAGTATTGTAATAGATGGAATTAATTGTAAACCAGAATGCTCTTCTATTGCTCTGTGTAGATGTCTTTCATGGGCCTACAGGCCCCCTCGTGTACACCACTGCTGGGCTGATTGGCATGGTGGTCATATTTGTTCTGTGTCTCGTCGTTCTTCATAAGTGTAAGAGGACAACTAGTGAGTCCCCCCAATGTAGGTGGACACACGCTCTCTTAGCTATAGCCAGCATACCCAAAGTTCTGAGGAGCCAAAGCATAGACAAGATAGCAATTGTTTGCTGTATGTTAGTGATATAGGTGGAGGACTTGGAGCATGTTTGCTTTCAAAGTGTTGATGAATATTGTATTCCTTAAAACCATAAACATTTACATGCTTAAAAGGCAAAAGCGGGGTGGGGGTGTGTGTGTGTGGGGGGGGGGGGGTAGGTTATGACCCATACACATATAATTTTCTATATATCACATAATCTAATATTATATGAATACATAGATATACAGGACACACTATTATTTCATAAACAAAAGGGATAGTGATGTATCTGAATCGAACATGGCCTCCGTCTTGAGAGCCGCCATTTTGGATCAAGTTTTTCCAGATTTGCAATATTTCTTGTGTTTTAAACGGTATTAACACAGAAAGTTGCAAAAACAAACACATTAAACAACATGTTCAGTGTGCTGTCCCAGGTGATGAACTGTGCAGCACCAGGAATAGCACTCAGAACATGTTGTTGAGGATGGCGGCCATGTTCGGGACATTGCCTAAAAGATAGGCCCCCTCACCTGTTACATGCTGGGGTTTTAGATTGTTAGATTGATGGGGTTGTCTTTTTTTTGAGTTTTTCTTTAACAGTTTATATATTTTTTTGGTTATTTTTTTTCTCCTTCCCACTTTTCAGGTTCTGGTGCAGACGTGGTGTACGCTGAAGTTAACAATCCCCAGACTGATGTAGGTCCACCATATCTTCAATGTTCATTTACTGATCCGAGTACATTTTCTAAAACAGTTATACAGAGAAGAGTACCAAAGCTATGTACTCCCTGATGATCTCACTGCTGCTGTTATTAAAGGAAACATGTCTCACCCTGTTTCAGAAGACAGTCTGAACATGATTGGGTGAAATAGCAGAAGCTGTAGCAGCACAGTTTCTTCTTCTCCTTCCGTATATACAGTCCTGTTCAGAACAGCCGCTTACAGTGTCTGTTCCTTTAAATGATAATGAGTCACTGCTGACTCCGCCCACCACCTCCACAGGGACGTGTCCTAAGGGCAGTACACATTTTCTTATTTTACTCTCACCTGACTTACCTGCTGATCAGATCAAGTTCATCTCAAAGACATACATCTAACTAACAGTGCTAATGTTACTGTTGATCTTGCAGGGATTAATATCTAGAACTATCTAGAACATTACATTTCAGTTAATATAATATCTCAGCTGTTAGTGTTAGCTAGTGCTAAACATCAAGGACTTTCTAGAACCTTACTTCTTCATTAATACATTACATTAGCTAGTGCTAAACATCAATGACTATCTAGAACATCTTCATTAACACATAACCACAGCTTTTAGTTTTAGCTAGTGCTAAACATGAAGTTCCTAGAATGTTACATCTCTCTTAAAATATTGCTTCAGATGTTAGCATTAGCTATTGCTGTACACCAAAAACCTTCCAAACATTGCATCTTTATTAAAATACTACCATCACTGTTAGCTTGCTGAACAAGAACTTCTGGTAATATATTAACACATCTGTATGCATTAGCTAGTGCTGAATGACAAAAACTCTCTAGAACATTACATCTACATCAATATATTACCTCAGCTGTTAGCATTAGCTAATGCAAAATTACCAAAACACTCTAGAACATTACATCTCCATAAATACATTACCTGAGCTGTTAGCATTAGCTAGTGCAAAGCAACAAAAACTCTCTAGAACATTACATCTCCATCAATATATTACCTCAGCGGTTAGCATTAGCTAGTGCTACATGACACAAACATTCTTAAACATTACATCGCCATTTATATTGTACCTCATCTTTTAGCATTAGCTAGTGCTGAATGACAAAACTCTCTAGAACGTTACATCTCCATCAATATATTACCTCAGCGGTTAGCATTAGCTAGTGATAAAGGACAAAACTATCTAGAACATTTTATCTCCATCAATATATTACCTCAGCTGTTAGTGTTATCTAGTGCTACACAACAAAAGCTATCTAAACCATTAAGGTTAATATATTACTTCAGCTATTAGCATTAGCTAGTGCTACACAACAAAAACTATCTAGAACATTACAGTTAATATTTTAATTCAGCTTTGAGCATTCGCTAGTGCTAACGCTGCAAACAAAGTTACTTTGTGACAACTTATTGTTTAAGTGCCCAAAACATTGTCACAACATTGCGAACATTGTGACAACGTTATCTGACAATGTTGTAATAACTTAATAGCAATGTAACAAAATAAGTTTGGTATCAAAACTTCCTAGAATCCTTAATATGTTCCATTATATCTGTAAGCTAAATGACAATAACCTTCTAAAAAATTACATCTACACTGATATATTACCTCACCTATTTGCAGTAATTAGTGTTCAACGGCAAGAACTATCTGGAACATTATCTTTGTTAATATATCATCTTAGCATAAGCCACAGTTAGTGCTAAATGAAGTCCATTAATATCTAATATTTGTATATCAATGCATTAATAATAGTATTATTAATATATCACAGCTTTAGTGACAGTGTAGCTGGGTGGGATGGAAAAGTTTGAAAAAGAAACTGAACTTTAGCTACTTTGTAGGTTTTTGTCGACTGTAGCAAAAACAAATGATATCCAGTCAGGTGCAGCTGACCAGAGAGCAGTTTCAGAGCTCAGCTCTTAGCTTCAGTATAAACTAGTGGCAAGAAAATAATAACACCCATCAGCCCGAGTCAGCAGAGTTATTTGTAATATGTTCCCTCTAAGTATCAGCATTGGCTTTTGAGCTGTTTCCTCTGGTGGACTGGTATCTAGCTCCCTCTAGTGGACTTTAATGAATAAAACAATAATTTGCACCTATTATCTCTTACTTTACCCACATCTTAAGATCAATCAGGCAGACAGTGCAGCATCCTACACTGCAGAGGAGACTCTGGAGAACCCGCTGTACGGCACTGTGGAACTGGAGGACCCAAACACCTGACCTGCTGCCCTGCTGCTCAGTAATCTGATAACTAATCACTCCATATATATTCTATTTTTTATAGAAATGTACTTGCAAAGTCTATCTATGGCTAAAGTAGCATAGCTGTAACAAAAAAATAAATAAATATGAAACATTGATATGTAATGAATACTAATATTTTAAGATACTTTTATACAGAAAATACAAAAATGTAAAATGTATTGTGGACTATGTAGAATTGCATGTGGAGTGTGCAGAGAAGTATGTGGAATGTGTAGAGTTGTATGTGGAGTGTGTAGAGTTGTATGTAGAGAAGTATGTGGAATGTGTAGAGTTGTATGTGGAGTGTGTAGAGTTGTATATGGACTATGTAGAGTTGTATGTAGAGTTGTATGCGGAGTGTGTAGAGTTGTATGTATAGTTGTATGTGGAGTATGTATAGTTGTATGTGGAGTGTGTATAGTTGTATGTGGAGTGTGTAGAGTTGTATGTAGAGTTGTATGCGCAGTGTGTAGAGTTGTATGTGGAGTTGTATGTGAAGTTGTATGTATAGTTGTATGTGGAGTGTGTATAGTTGTATGTGGAGTGTGTAGAGTTGTATGTGGAGTGTGTAGAGTTGTATGTGGAGTGTGCAGAGTTGTATGTATAGTTGTATGTAGAGTTGTATGTATAGTTGTATGTGGAGTGTGTATAGTTGTATGTGGAGTGTGTAGAGTTGTATGTAGAGTTGTATGCGCAGTGTGTAGAGTTGTATGTGGAGTTGTATGTGAAGTTGTATGTATAGTTGTATGTGGAGTGTATAGTTGTATGTGGAGTGTGTAGAGTTGTATGTGGAGTGTGTATAGTTGTATGTGGAGTGTGTAGAGTTGTATGTGGAGTGTGTAGAGTTGTATATGGACTATGTAGACTTGTATGTGGAGTTGTATGTGGAGTGTGTAGAGTTGTATGTGGAGTGTGTAGAGTTGTATGTAGAGTTGTATGCAGAGTGTGTAGAGTTGTATGTGGAGTTGTATGTGAAGTGTGTAGAGTTGTATGTAGAGTTGTATGTGGAGTGCGTAGAGTTGTATGTAGATTTGTATGTGGAGTGTGTAGAGTTGTATGTAGATTTGTATGTAAAGTTGTATGTGGAGTGTGTAGAGTTGTATGTAGATTTGTATGTAAAGTTGTATGTGGAGTGTGTAAAGTTGTATGTAGAGTTGTTTGTAGAGTTGTATGTAAAGTTGTATGTGGAGTGTGTAGAGTTGTATGTATAGTTGTATGTGGAGTGTTTAGAGTTGTATGAGGAGTGTGTAGAGTTGTATGCGGAGTGTGTATATTTGTATGTGGAGTGTGTAGAGTTGTATGTATAGTTGTATGTGGAGTGTGTAAAGTTGTATGTAGAGTTGTTTGTAGAGTTGTATGTAAAGTTGTATGTGGAGTGTGTAGAGTTGTATGAGGAGTGTGTAGAGTTGTATATGGACTATGTAGAGTTGTATGTGGAGTGTGTAGAGTTGTATGTAGAGTTGTATAGTTGTATGTGGAGTGTGTAGAGTTCTATATGGACTATGTAGAGTTGTATGTGGAGTGTGTAGAGTTGTATATGGACTATGAAGACTTGTATGTAGAGTTGTATGCGGAGTGTGCAGAGTTGTATGTGGAGTGTGTAGAGTTGTATGTATAGTTATATGTGGAGTGTGTAGAGTTGTACGTAGAGTTGTATGTGGAGTGAGTAGAGTTGTATATAGAGTTGTATGTAGAGTTGTATGTGGAGTGTGTAGAGTTGTATGTGGAGTCTATAGAGTTGTATATGGACTATGTAGAGTTGTATGTAGAGTTGTATGCGGAGTGTGTAGAGTTGTATGTATAGTTGTATGTGGAGCGTGTAGAGTTGTATGTAGAGTTGTATGTGGAGTGAGTAGAGTTGTATGTAGAGTTGTATGCGGAGTGTGTAGAGTTGTATGTGGAGTTGTATGTAGAGTTGTATGTATAGTTGTATGTGGAGTGTGTATAGTTGTATGTGGAGTGTGTAGAGTTGTGTGTAGAGTTGTATGTGGAGTGTGTAGAGTTGTATGTTGAGTGTGTAGAGTTTTATGTGGAGTGTGTAGAGTTGTATGTGGAGTGTGTAGAGTTGTATGTGGAGTGTGTAGAGTTGTATGTAGAGTTGTATGTGGAGTGTGTAGAGTTGTATGTGGAGTTGTATGTGGAGTGTGTAGAGTTGTATGTGGAGTTGTATGTGGAGTGTGTAGAGTTGTATGTGGAGTTGTATGTGGAGTGTGTAGAGTTGGATGTGGAGTGTGTAGAGTTGGATGTGGAGTTGTATGTAGAAGAATTAGTAGCTAATGATAACACAATATAGTGTTAAAGCTCGTTACGTGTGCAGGTAAAGGGTGTTTGGTGAGTGTTGGTGGGGGTGGAGCAGAAGGGATGTGGATGTTTGAACCCAGCAGCTCAGGTCTTAATAATTCATGTGTTGCCGTTGGTGTTGTTTTGTGTATGTAATAAACATTGTTGATTTATGTGTCTGGAGAACAATACACACACATTTATCTTCCTGATATCTACACATCTCACATCAGCTCCACTGAACCTGTTTCCGTGGTGTAGGATTTCACTGACTGTGCTGATAACAGGAGATTATCTCCTGTAATGAGACGACCAGGCTCAGACATAGAGGTGTGATATCTGAAGAATTTTAAGCCAAGTATACGTACCTAAATGGAAAGAAGTCAGTTTTGTCTTTAATAAGAACAACTCTCATATGTTTACTGCAGTCTAATTTATAACTTATATGTATGTACTAATTTAATCTGAGAAATATGAGGAAACAATAAAAACAGGAGTTTGATGTTTAGAGGCATGTATGCTGACGTACTTTGTCCTGTTTAAACACCAGAGATTTACATTCTGATACAGTAAGCTGAACATTTGTGTGTTTACTTTATGCGGTCAGATACTAGATTTCTAGTTTAAAACCTACACAAATATTAGAATTTCAAACTATGCTTTGCTGTTTCTCTTAAACAAAACCTTGTCTCGTGTTTCTTATTTGTTTATTTTATTTTTATTTAACATATATCACAACACAGCCATTTCTGAGTCAAACTATATAGACTTTTAAAAAGTTAGTTATGTATTAATATGTGCCATTACATTTAGAACACTCTAAAATGTATGTTGTAAATTAAGCAGGAAACAAAGCTGAAAGTATCTTATAAATTTAACTAAAATTTAATAATGAAAACCAAAATAAAATAAGCTGCTAATGATGGAAAACATAATAATGGAAGCGTATAAATGTGGTTTAAAAACTAAACCTTAAAAATATGTAAATAAGATACAGTAAAATTGTAATTCTTCTGTAAAATTCTCTCTATTAAATGTTGTTTATGTGTATAATTGATTTCTGTTACTTTTATAGCAGATTATTTGATAATATTGGGTTTTATTCTCATCCTGCTTTAGTTACAGTGTAAGTGTGGAGTGTCTTACAGTGAGGACAGAAAGCTGTCAGCCAGTTTCTGTACTGCTGTCTCACCTGGAAGTAGATGATGTAAGATCAATGCTTGATATTAATAAAGCAGGTAATATAATGAAGCAGTTATTAATTAATTAAGTAATAATGAAAAGATTTTGGGTGAAACAGTCTTTCATTACTCGTTAGCTACATTAGTCTTAAAGGTCTGGTGCAAAACAAAGAGGTGCAGCTGGTGATCACTGACCTCCTGGTTGAAGACACAGTGGACCAGGAAGATGAAGGTGCCCTGCTGGGAGTTGAGGAAGAGGAAGACAATCTCCAGCAATTTACTGCCCTGAGTGAAGAACCCCAGAAACCAGGGACCACCGAGAATCACGATCTGGATCAGAGTTTTAAACACGAGTACTCTAGAGAGAGAGAGAGAAAGAGAGAGAGAGAGAGAGAGAGAGAGAGAGAGAGAGAGAGAGAGAGAGAGAGAGGAAGTTAAAGATAGAGAGAAAGAGAGAGGGTGATATATATATATACAGAGAGAGAGAGAGAGATGTGAGAGAGAGGGAGAGAGATAGAAGTTGAGAGAGAGGGAGAGAGAGATAGAGGTTGAGAGAGAGAGGGAGAGAGAGATAGAGGTTGAGAGAGGGAGAGAGAGATAGAGGTTGAGCGAGAGGGAGAGAATTTATCATTCTTTCGTGTGTTTGTTCTTCATTGTCTACACTAACAGTGTGATGCAGGAACAGTTCAGGCTGTGAAAGTGAAAGTGAAAGTGAAAGGGAAGATAAAGGACGGATGGAAAGTGAAAGTAAGACGTGTTGGTTACTTGTTTTTCTTTATTTGGGATTGTTCGATGTTCAGTCCGGCCAGGGTGGTCCTGAGAGTGATGATGATGATGAAGAAGAGAATCAAGTTGAACTGTGAATGTACAGAACAAGAGCCAAATATTACAGTTAAAATGAAAATGAAATAATAAATGATTTGTTTTTGATTAACATGCTCTTTTATCAGATACTCTCTAAAACCAACACTGCACTCCTACCAACAGTCTGATCGACTGGGCTTTGGTAAACTATGGTACAGTAAATAACAGCACCAGAAAAAAGACATGTGACTTTCCCCCAAAACAAATTTCAACTCTGACGTAACTACTAGAGCTGCAGCATCCAGTCTCATATGCTGAGGGTGACCTGGCTGTGGGTTTTCACTCCAACCCCATCTCAGCTCTCCTCATTAACCTGACCAGTCGTTTAAAAGCCAATTCTTTAAACAAGTGAAGTCACATGTACTACTGCTTTGCTGGAGTGAAGGCCTGCAGTCGTGCCGGGCCAGTGCACATAAGACTGGACACCACTGGACTAGCAGATACTGGAGGACGACTATATCAGAACTTACTGTGAGGATAAAACACACTGGACCCAGAAAACTCCACACAAAGTCCCTGTCTGTCCTGATCCAGCACCTGCACACAGGTAAACACACAATATATATATATATATATATATATATATATATATATATATATATATATATATATATATATATATATATATATATATATATATACACACAGACACTCAGACATGAGGAATTCTAATTATGAGGAATTCTAAACTCCATCTGAGTTTAGCTAATTTTCATATTTTCCACGCCCACTTTTCTCACTTACTGGTCACTGCCGTATCCATCAGGAAACAGTCCGACAGACACGCCCACCACAGTCAGAGGAATAACGTATCCAATCACAAGCAGATATTTCCAGTTTAGCACCTCCTTCTGCTTTGATCTGATCTTTGATATGTTCTTCACTGAGATGAAGAGAAGAACAGCTTCAATGAACATCCAGACAAAAGCAGAGAGGAAGAAGAAGTGAAGAACACCTGCCAGCACCGCACACACCAGCTGGAGAGAGAGAGAGAGAGAGAGAGAGAGAGAGAGAGAGAGAGAGATGAAGAGAGGGAGATGAAGAGAGGGAGAGAAAGAAGGAGGGAGAGAGAGAGAAAGAAGGAGAGATAGACAGAAAGAAAGAGGGAGAGAGAGAGATAGAGAGAGAGATGGAAAGAGAGAGAGAGAGAACAGAGAGAGAAGGATACAGAGACAGAGAGAGATGGAGAAAGGGAAAGAGAGAGAGAGAGATGGAGAGGGAGAGAGAGATAGAGAGAGAGATGGAAAGAGAGAAAGAAGGAGGGAGAGAGAGAGATAGATAGAGAAATGAAAAGAGAGAAAGAAGGAGGGGGAGAGAGAGAAAGAGGGAGGGAGAAAGAAGGAGAGAGAGATAGAGAGACATGAAAAGAGAGAGAACAGAGAGAGAGAAATGATTAAAGAGAGAGAGAGATAGATGGAGAGAGAGATGATTAAAGAGAGAGAGAGAGATGATTAAAGAGAGAGAGAGAGAGAGAGAGATGGAGAGAGAGAGATGATTAAAGAGAGAGAGAGAGAGATGGAGAGAGAGAGAGAGAGATGATTAAAGAGAGAGAGAGATGGAGAGAGAGAGAAAATGAATTAATTAGTGATTGATTTCAATGGTGTCCAGATGAGTTTGTCAGTTATTTACAGTCAGGTTTAAGAATCTTGAAGAAGTGAAAGTCTTCTCTGCTCTGAAGTGCAGGAGGCGTGTCCAATGAAGATACAGAAACCCCGCCCAGTCGCATCCAATACCACTACAACATTGCTTTACTGGAACCAGCCTTGAGACCAAAAGGTTGCTGGTTCGATCCCAGGACACAGCATGACACAGCTAGACCCCAAACCCCCCACTGCTGTGTGTATATGTGTGTGTTTCACTGCACAGCTGGGTTAAATGATTAGATCAAATTCTACAGTCTTTCACAGTGAAACGTATCGGTGGGCTGTGACCCCCCTCCAGCGCTATATATAGGAACTCAAGGCGGAGAAGGCTGGTCAGTGTAGCAGACAGTGTGCTGATTTAAGTTGACATCGACTGTAACAGTCATTCATCCACAGAAGTACTCACTCTCACCTGATCAGCCCGTATGTACTGCAGGAACTTCTGCACGAGTAAGAAGAGGAGCTGAGCCAGAAACAGGCTGAAGCACAAGTTTATCAGAGGAGCCATGTTAACTCTCAGCTTGTGGCGACAAAGCGCAAAGGTCAACAGAGCCAAGCTCAGGAACACCAGGCCCACTGCCACAGCCAACGTGTTGAACAGGTCCAGGAGAGGGTCACTCTGGAGATCAGCAAGATAACCTTGGTAGTTAGTATCTCAACATCTGGATCAAAAAATAAAATAATTAGGAAATATAATACAGAGGACAAGACAGACATAGCTGTGAAGGATATTGTATCTTGGAAAAACTAACAGCATCCAGTGGAGCTTGAAAGTTTGTGAACCCTTTAAAATGTTCTATATTTCTATAAATATTCTATAAATGTGATCTAAACCTTCATCATCTATCTACAATTATGCTCTCTTTAACTCCCAGCCACTCCCACACATCACTGGGATCATCACTGATTGATCTTACGTCATCATCTGAGGCTGGGTTGACCTGCATGATGAGGGCGAAGGTTGACAGGTGAGTACAGGAGCACATAGAGTGGCTGATGTTGGTCCAGAGACGTTCGCATCCATCTACAACCCATTCAGTATCTTTCCAGTACACACAGAAAAGTATACCATTAGGGTCAATTTCCTAAACAGAAGAGAAGAGAGATGATAGAGTATTTGAAACTTTACAGATGTTTGAAAACATACAGTAACAACATATATATCTCCCAGTGAGCACACCAGAGGTGACAGTGGCTACTCCCTCAAACTGGAGGAAGAAACCTTGGGAGGAACCAGACTCACAAGTGGAGACCCATCCTCCTCTGGTCAAACAGTATTTACAGTTTAATAAACTAAATACCAAAGAAAAGAGTCTCTGTTTGACATCTTCTAGTTAAAGTTTCAGTAGTCTCTACCAAACTACAACGAAAATGATTATTGTTTGCACTTCTGATCATCTTGTGTCTGCATGGAAATTAGACATGTGTGCCCTTCCAGGCAGGCTCACTACAGCTCTGGTTGTTTTAATTGTGTTAATCCCACATGCATAAGAAATACAAGTATTTATCTATTACATGCAGGTCCATGATTGACTACACTGTTGTATAAGAGGCCGTTAAGCTAAAATCTCCTTGCCTTCTGCCGTGACTTGGAAGACCACCTGTCCAAACAAGGGTTGCACTCTGTTCTACTTGGCTTTGCTTTGCTTCACAAGCTTTTCAAGACTTTGTGAACTTGGGAAAGTAGTTAGGGTTAGGGTTTTTAAAACCTAGTTGTTTTGTTTATTACTTTATCTCTAAAGCTAATCCTTCCCAACATTAGCCTTTTTTATTGGGAATTTATAAAAAATAAATAATAAAAAATAATAATGAACTGGTTCATTTTAACTGTTTGGTCTGGCAGCACATTTGGAGACAGCCCTCATTTTCTGCTATGGGCAGAATATAGATATATAAACATATACACATATACAGTTTGGGTAGCTTTTATGTAGCTTGAGTTCCTAATTAGATGTTCTAAGAAATTATTTGATTCTCTGGTGGGAAATGGTGCAGGTATATCTTGGATTTAATTTTACTGTTGGGTTTAAGCCAGGATGAAATCATTTTCTGTGCTACATATGTTCCTTGTTAATAAAGTGTCTTGGATTTTTTTGTGTTTCTGTAATTTTTGGAGATTTTTCTTGCTTGCAATTATGTTTTATTTGAAACATTTAGTTTTTATTGTGGATGCTTGGCCTGCTCTTTGGGGGATACGGAAATTTAAAAGACTACATGTTACGGACTGTAATTTATCTGGTATTATTTACACATTAGGTTTTCACTTAATCTAGTTATTATGTCAATGTGTGTTTGTTTTCTATACTATCAAAAAAGAGATATTCAGCTGGCAGTTCAGTTGAATTTATTTTGAAATATTGGCTTCTTTTTTATTTTATTTTTCACATCAATTTGCAGTGTCTAAATTTGTAGTAACTACTTATAGAATTTAGTAATACTATTTCAGTTTGTTACACTGTGACCACTGATAAAAGGCAGTAAACTCACTGCAGTGTGTTTCACAGTGAAGTTGACCGGCTTGGTGAGCTGTGTGTTGTTGGTTTTTGGTAGCGTGGCCAACATCACATTTGACATCATGGTCTTCACTGTGTCGGTAGTTGTTTTGAAGAAGGTGGGTTTCAGCATGTCGGACATGTTGGTGAAACTCATGAAAGCCACAGCTGCTGATCCTGAAGCACAGCAATAAAAATGACATCACTATTACAAGAAGACTTTGTTTGGGACCTGCAGCCCATTGCTGAGGTTGACTTGTTATGTATGTTATTAAGATACAAATTTCATGTATAGTTTTTAATAGTAAAAGGATGATAAAAATATGATGAAACTGAATGCAAGCTGTTGAATTCATACTACAAGAACCTGGTGATACAATACGTTTCATAATACAGGGGACACGATTCAATATATCGTGACATGCTGTGATATTGCAAGTAAAGTGATATACTGCATATGTTTCAAATCCTACTATTAAAACACACCACTGTATGAACAGGTTTATCAATGCTTACAGTAGCATTGCGTCCTTGTGCTGCTTGTTAATGTTGGAGTGGAGCTGTAAATGGATTACAACACTGCCATCTAGTGGTCAGAGGTTTAAACACAACACACAATGGGTCACAGTCTGCCAGGAATCTGTGTATCGATACTGTGTTTTTGAGAATCGATGCAGTATCACTAAACATAATATCCTGATATTCAATATTTTCTATATTTTCTTACACCCTTAAACAGTAGTGAGCAAGATATCATCAGAAGCAAACATACAGTCCATCCTCCTCCCTCTTCACCAGTACAGTATCAAACTTCATCCCTATACTCTCCAAGAGCATCTCCAGTGGTGGAAATAGCACCATTATTAATTCTTGTTCTGCTTCTATTTATATCACTTCTTTTGTTGGCTGTCAAACGTGGTTTCTTGCTGGCAGCCCTTAAAATCTGTGCCTTTAACTGACTGACTAACATTTAACTTAATTCAGCTCATAAAAGGCATTTATCTCCTGTGGGCAGTCGTGGCTAAAGGTTAAGAATTCGATCTTATGACTAGAAGGTTGCCGGTTCAATCCCCTTAACCAACAGCACACGACTGAAGAACGCTTGAGCAAGACACCTAACCCCCAACTGCTGCCCAGGTGCTGTGAATAGTGCTGCCCACTGCTCCGAGTAAGTGTGCTCACTACTGCCCTCTAGTGTATGTTCACTAGTATTTTCATTAGTTGAATGTTCAAATTCCACTGTGTGCAAACACATGTGGCTAATAGTTCTGAAGTGATTTCACATAAAAATAAGGAACCGCAACTGGCAGTCTGCAACATCATGCAAAGATTGCTACTATACCGTTATTATTCAATGAAATCTGGAAAAGGTCGATAGCCATTTGTGCATCGTTGTTTATTCGGAGTAGAAGGATTTCTTTTAAGGAGGCTTTTGGTCCAACTGCAAAGACTTGAACCTCTGAAAACACAAACCAAATAGAAGTAAATAGAAATAGTTCAATTATGATCATACTGATGCATGAAAGTTTAGAAATAGTACAGGTGTATTGTTTACCTAAGCCATTGCAAGAGATATTAAGTGAGTAGTAGGTTTCTGTTGGCTTCACCAACGTAGACACCAGTCCCTCAGTTCTGTTCACCACTGTGTTCCCATAATATGCAAGTTGATCTGAACCCAGTGTTTCAACCTTCAGAAGCTGCTCCTGTGTGTTCAGCACCATATCTAAATTCTTTGTTACAACCTGAATAGTAAACAGAGAGAGATTCACAGACATTAACATTATGTACACTAAACACAGTGGATGTTACTTATTGTAATACATGTTCTACTTTATTATAGTACTTACTTCTGGTGGGAGCACTTGATAGCTGATGTTCTTCATTTGGCTAAAGAACATGTCGGCACAAGTTACTGTGAAATCCTAAAACAAGAAGACATAAAAATCACTATTTTATTAAATGTGACTGTTAGGAATAATAGTCAGTGTATAAAGATCAGAAATAATTGTCAGGCATTGCATGTAACTGAATCAACACAAACCTGGCATTCTGCAGACACTGTGATGTTCAGGTCTGGAAGAGCTGAAACAATGAGAGCATACTTCAGATGTTTTTGTTACAGTTCATGGTCTTTATGAACAAGCAAATTTGCTCAATGTACTGTATATACAGTGATTGCTAGAAATAATTCTGTTTGAGATTCAGTGTTTCAGGTGAACGTAAAGCTGATTGGTTTTATGTTGCAGATATCCTAATTTTCTCAAATCTATAAGAGTATGTTCGATATGTCAAATTGAACAGTAATTGCACATTAAAGCTTAAGTGTAAGGGTTTTAGTGAAGGTCAGATGTTTGTGGTTGAGTCTTGCAAGTTTCTGAACAAAAGGACAATCTAACATCAATATCAAAAACATTGTTGTCAAAAACAGGCGGAGAACATTCAAAGACATAGTACCGAAACAGTACAAGTAGAGCAAAAAGGCAAATCCAAAGACAAAATCCAAAACAAAGCTGGGCTCAAACTGTAAATCACTAATAAAAGAAACAAGACTCTGATCTCAGAGTATCTCCGAGACGATACTTCCCAACCTGAGAAACAAACCACAGTTTATACAGTCCTAACAACAGGTGAGCACAATCAGTAACTAGGTGAGGAAGGAACTGGGTTAGGCTGCCGGCTGCATATGGCAAGTCATGTGAGCACCTAAAGAGTTCCCGAGGGCTTGGGTCCACGAATTTGCATTCCAAATATACAGTAGCATGCAAATGTTTAAGCCCCCCAGGTCATAGCTACTGTTACTGTGAACAGTTAAGCAAGTTGAAGATGAAATTATCTCCAAAAGGCACGAAGTTAAAGATGAAACATTTCCTTTGTATTTTCAGCAAAAACTGTTTTTTGATTTTTTAAATCTTTTCAAAATGACAAAAAAGAGCCCGAAGAAATGTTTCGGGCATGGTTAGTACCTAGTAGCGCTCTTTTGGCAAGTATTACAGCTTCTAAACAGTTTTTGTAGCCAAACAAGAGCCATTCTTCCTTTCAAAAGTCTTCAGCTCTGTGAGGTTCCTGGGCCATCTTGCATGCACTGCTGTTTTGAGGTCTATCCACAGATTTTCAATGATGTTCAGATCAGGGGACTGTGAGGATTGTGGTAAAACCTTCAGCTTGCGCCTTTTGAGGTTGTCTATTGTGGATTTTCAGGTGTGTTTAGGATCATTATCTATTTGTAGAAGCCATCCTCTTTCCAACTTCAGGTGTTTTTTACAGATGGTGTTATGTTTGTTTTCAGAATTTGCTGGAATTTCAGTGAATCCATTCTTTCCTCTACCTGTGAAAATGTTTCCGGGCCCTTGGCTGCAGCACAACCCCAGCATGATAGTGTTGATTGATCCACCGCCATGCTTAATGGTTGGAAATGTCATTTTCATGAAATTCTGTGCCATTTTTTCCTCCAAACACACCTTTGCTCATTGTAGACAAAGAGTCATATTTTGACCTTACTGGTCCACGGGACTTGTTTCCAAACTGCATCATTCTGCATATGAGGATACAGGAGAGTTTTTTTTTGAAGGCCATTGTTCTATGTACCATAGAACAGAGTCTGGTCATCTTCCTGAAGGTCTTTTGCCTTTTTAGCAATCCTATGAGCTGCTGTCTCTGAAATTGCCTTCCAGATCTGATCTTGACCTCCACTGTTCCTGTTAACTGCCATTTCCCAATTACATTTCTGAGGAAATGGCAAACTGAAAGGCTCTGCTATCTTCCTACAGCTTCTCCTGCTTTGTGGGCCTCAACCATTTTCAGAGTTATAGGCAGCTGCTTAGAGGAAGCCATGGCTGCTGTGTTTTGGGACAAGGTTAGAGGCGTCTGGGTATTTATAAAGTTTTTGAAATTTGCCTAATCTGGCCTTTCCTAATGATGACTGTGAACAAGCCATAACCCTAACAGGATAAATAAGATCTGAGACCTCATTCTCAGATCTCCAAGGGTTCTCTCCTTTTTCTTTATTTCACTCTAAAATTGTACAAATCCAAAATAATATATGACTGGGATAACATTTCTGAATCAAATGAAATATTAATGTTTCTTTTGACTCATCGAAAAGAGTCATTCATATCTAAGACAAGCCCAGCGAATGCCAACACAGAATCAACCAAACAACAGTGTTTGATTCCTTGTAAATTTCTAAGAAAACATGGAAAGTGAAACCAAAAGTAAAATAGATGCCAGTGGTATGTTAGGGTATACAGTGGTATGACAGTTCTTTAGTAGATTTTCATTTATTTTCACTGAAATCAAAAATGCATCTCACTCTGAACTTTAACATAATACATATTACTACCATTTTAATCCATATGATAAATTATTTGAAGATATGGATGTCAACAATGCCTCTAAACATTTATTTCTTGGGCTCAGTTTAGTGCCAATGTTGGTGTGCTGATGGTGCTCACATACAAATATACACAGCCTGTAAACCTATACAGAAAACCAAGAATGGTCACAAGGGTTTTGTTAATAGATAATCCCAACCCCGCTTCTTACTTGTTATATGCAGTGTAGTACTCGTGGTTGGCTTAGTGCTACTGGCTACTGTTGTTTTAGAGATTGGTGTTGTGGTGGTCATGCCTGAAGAAGGGCATAAAACAACAGCGTAAGCCTGATAAATAAAAGTAATAAGCACAGCCCAGAGCAAATGACTATTACACGACCTTTGAACCTATATAGAAAATCAAAATAGAAAATGATTTATTAATTAGGAATTCCACCCTGTCAACATACTTGTCATGTAAAGTGTAGTGCTTGTGGTCGGTTCGGTGCTACTGACTACTGTTGTTGTAGAGATTGGCGCTATAGTGGTCACATCTGAAGAGATGGCATAAAACAACAGCATAAGCCTGATAAATGGTGGGACTAAGCACAGCCCAAAACTAATGACCATTAACCAATCATTACAAAACAGTGGATTTGATAAAAAAAAAACACAACCTTTGAACATATATAGAAAACCAAAGTGGTAAGAAATGATGTGTTAATTGAGAATCCCATCCTGTCAACTTACTTGTCATGTAAAGTGTAGTGCTTGTGGTCGGTTCGGTGCTACTGACTACTGTTGTTGTAGAGATTGGTGCTATAGTGGTCACATCTGAAGAAACGATATAAAACAACAGTGTAAACCAGATAAATGATAGCGCTAAGCACAGCCCAGAACTAATGACCATTACAACATTTGTAATAGTCATGTGATTTGGTAAGAAAACACAATTTTGGAACCTATATAGAAAACCAAAATGATAAGAAATTATGTGTTAATTGACAATCCCACCCTGTCAACTTACTTGTCATGTACAGTGTAGTACTCGTGGTCAACTCGGTGCTACTGGCTACTATTGTTGTAGAGCTAGACTCTGTAGTCGTCATATCTAAAAATATGGCATAAAACAACAGTGTAAGCCTAATAAATGGTAGCACTAAGCACAGCCCAGAACTAATGATCACTACAATTAGAAAACTGTGATTTTGGTAAGAAAACACAACCTTTCAACCTATAAAGAACACCAAAATGGTAAGAAATTGTGTAATTGAGAATCCCACCCTGTTCACTTACTTGTCATGTAAAGTGTAGTGCTTGTGGTCGGTTCGATGCTACTGACTACTGTTGTACTAGAGATTGGTGCTATAGTGGTTTCATCTGAAAATAGGGCATAAAACAACAGTGTAAGCCTGATAAATGGTAGGTCTAAGCACAGAACTAATGACTATTACACAAAAATTTGAAAACAGTGATTTTGGTAAGAAAACACAATCTATGAACCTATAAAGAAAACCAAAGTGGTTAGAAATTGTGTTAATTGAAATAGGCACTGTAGTCGTCATATCTGAAAATAAGTGATAAAACAACAGCGTAAGCCTAATAAATGGTAGGACTGAGCACAGTCCAAAACTAATGACCATTACAAAATAATTAGAAAACACAACCTTTGAACCTATATAGAAAACTAAAGTGGTTAGAAATGATGTAATTGAGAATCCCACCCTGTCAACTTACTTGTCATGTACAGTGTGGTGCTTGTGGTCAGCTCGGTGCTACTGACTACTGTTGATGTAGAGATTGGTGCTATAGTGGTCACGTCTGAAGAGAGGGCATAAGACAACAGTGTAAACCAGATAAATGGTAGCTCTAAGCATAGCCCAGAACTAATGATCATTGTTTAATCATTAGAAAACAGTGGATTTGGTAAGAAAACACAATTTTTTAACCTTTATAGAAAACCATAATGGTAAGAAATTGTGTAATTGAGAATCCCACCCTGTCAACTTACTTGTCATGTACTGTGTAGTGCTCGTAGCCCGCTCGGTGGAACTGGGTACTGTTGTCGTAGAGATTGGTGCTATAGTGGTGACGTCTGAAGAGAGGGTATAAAACAACAGTGTAATAACTTTGCAATTGGAATAAAAATTGCAATAACTGCAGTTTCCCCCTGGGATCAATAAAGTATTTCTGATTCTGATTCTGATAAATAGTTAAACACTGCATAAAATCTTAAACTCTTAAACTCAGAAAGAAGAGTACCTGCACAGTAAGCTGCGTTACAGAATGTTGTGCTAAAAAACTCATAGACGTAATAGTTTCCTGGACATGCTTTGACTCGAACTGGGGTGGATCTGTAATAACAGCAGTCACTTCCTGAATTCCCACAGACTCGGAGAACGACTATTCCGTCTGCTACCTGAGGGTGAGAACCGTTCAGCCACAGAGAGGTTTCGGTACCACATTTGGATGAAGCGATGCATCTCCCTGGCATACGGATGTTCATCCCCCTGTACAGCAGCCGATACCAGCCATTCCCGTTGAAGGACAAGTCACAGTTGGTCCCTGCAGTTGCATTAGTTCCTCTCCAGGGTTGATCCAGAGGTGTGTAGTTATTACAGGGATCATTAGAGGGAGTGTCCAAAACAACTGTCACGAAAAGAGTTGAAGATACACCGTCATGTATTGTTTAGTGGTTGTGTCCTACAAAACATGGGCACCATTCATTCATTTGCCAAGGGTACCAAAGATATGCTGATAGCCATGTTATATCTAACCACTGTCCATTCTACAACTTTTCAGATGACTAGCAGAAAGTCCCCTGGATGGAAGTATCTGGGGAAGATCCATATCTGTCAGTGATTATGACTTTACCTTCCTCTAGTCAATCAGTGTCTTGGGTGTTCCTTAGCAGTGGTGCCCCTAACACCACTTCACCTCTCGCCTTACCTCCTACTGCTTGGTGTTGATATTCTGTTGTTTGAAGCTGTCTGAATACAGATACTGTCTTGTAGCACAGCTGGTGGTGGATAATCATGGTTCAAAGTCAGGACTGATTACACATTTTGGATTTTTAAAGGACTTGGACTATTTTAATTCAAGTGACCTTATTCCACATACCAGTAAAATTTTGTGTTGAATACAAGATTGTTCTTCTAACATATCAATCATGAAACACTCTGCAACAAAACAGTGGCCTGCTGGCTGGTTCCTCAATTAGAAAACCCACAGCAGGGGTCCCAGCTTTCTCCTACGCAACCCCCAAATTGTGGAATCATCTCCAATCCTCTGTTCGGGACTAAGACACACTCTCTACCTTTAAAACCAGACTCAAAACTCACCTGTTTGCACAAGCGTTCTGCTAATATTATTAATAAAGTTATTACTCTCTAACATCTAACATCTAACCTCTATATAAACAGACTAATCACAACTGTTCGCTTCTCTTTTGCTTTCTCCCCATCTTCTGTCTCTCCTTCTGCATCTCACTCTCTCCACGTTTGCCTGTTTCATCACACGGAAGTCACCATGCTAGAAGTCATCAGAGTTGAGTTCAATCCCTCCTGTCTGACCTGTTGATGCTCTCCTGCTCGTCAGCCTGCATGACCGGAGTTACTACAGTAGAGCACCAACATCTGGCAACGTATCTCATTCTGACAGAGAACATAAGATGGTTCAATCTCTACATCACTACCTCCTGAACTAGAATATTTATGAAACATGTTCAAGCCAAGCTTCTTCTTGTAACTTGTTATAAAATTTCATTAGCTTTGTCCTTTTCTCTCTATCCAGGGTCGACAAGAGGAAGATGGGTTCCTCCCTTGAGCCTGGGTTCCTCTCAAGGTTTCTTCCTCTTACTTTGGGAGTTTCTCCTGCTACTGTCACCTCTGGCTTGCTCTAGTGGGTTTGGACCTGGATACCATCTCATACGTTTATGTTTATGCATGGACGCCTCTTTTTTTTTCATAAACTGCTTTACTGTAAAGCTTCTTTGCGACAACACTGGTTGTAAAAAATCCTATACAAACAAATGTTGATTGATTCATTGACTTGGAGACTCTGCCTTTAAGTGCTAACTGGAAATATATAACTGGCTATATAATCCCCAGATTTTGTACCTGCGCAGTATGTAGGTCTTGGAAATGCCACAGTTGGCTGGACGAGTCTGTAGACGTAATAATTCCCTGGGCAGGCTTTGACCTGTATTGGGTTTGATCTTAGTGAATTACATCGTCTGCTGTCAACCACGTAACCATATGATCCATAGATATCTCTGGTGACGATGCCGTCCTCTGGTAGAGGATGTGATCCTCCAAGCAATAGTGGAGTGTAACCACCGCAGAGCAGGTAACTGGCACACCAGTCAGGTTCAGGAATCTGAGCACTTTCTCCCTGAAGATACAGCCGATACCAGCCGTCCCACGTAGCTACCGTATCATCATGACCTCGGTATATCGTGTAGCTCAAACTATAAATTACCCTCCAATCATGGTCAAGAACCTCGTAGACACTGCAGGGGTCAACATTGTCTGCTGCGGAGACACAATCGTTAGAGACAGTTGGAGACACTTGACTTGAATGTTCTATGAGAAAAACCAACTGCTTTAACCAAAAGTATGTGGACACCCTTCGTTATTATTGAATTCAGGTGTTTTGGCCACACTGGTTGCTAACAGGTGTATAAATCAAACACATAGCCATGCAACCTTCATAGACAAACACTGGCAGTAGGATGGGTCTTCTGAATGGCTCAGTGACTTGTCGTGTTTACCACGAGTCAGTTTGCGAGATTCGTGTCTTGCTAGAGCTGCCCTGGCCAGCTGTAAGTGCTATTATTGTGAAATAGAAATGTCTAGGGCAACGACACCTACTACCTATCACCTGTGCATTGTATCACTAACTATAGAACTATAAAACTAACTATAGAACTCCAAACCTCTGGAAGCTACATCAGTACAAAAATTGCATGTCTGAAGTTGAACAGAAGTTGTACTACTGGAATTTGTCTATAACAGTGAATATATCCCCAATAGTCATTGTTTCATATGTTTTTGGGGTGCTATATACACACTTTATTAATTAGAGATGCAAATAATATAGTTAATGGTATATTAATGTGGTAAGAACTGTAATTGCTACTTTGTTATGGTTTTGGATATGTTCATAGTCGTCTAGTTGTTTTTCTTTTATGCTATTTAAGTCAAATACTGAACTCCTGTCCTACAACATATCCTTTTAGAATTAGCAACTATTTGCCACTTGTGGTTGCACACAGCGTAATTTGACCTACACCCACATATACACACACTAGTGAACATACACACTAGGGGGCAGTGAAACACCCACATATACACACACTAGTGAACATACACACTAGGGGGCAGTGAGCACACATGCCCAGAGCAGTGGGCACCCGGGGAGCAGTTGGCGGTTAGGTTAGATGCCTTGCTCAAGGGTACTTCAGTCATGGCTTGTGGGTCAAGGGGATCAATCCGGCAACCTTCCAGTCACGAGATCAACTGCCCCAATATGCAAACAAGATTTTTGTTTTTGTTATTATGTTTATTCTCTTTATTAGGGAAGAATAGACAATGAAATACAAATTCAGGCGTCTGTCTTCTGTTGGTATTGTTAACTAACTACAGGTTATAGGAAAATGCAGAGCTTGTAAAAAAAGGAATTGACTATAGTCAGTCGTGTTTTAGTGCTGGCGTGTCTTTTGATCAGATTTAAGCCACCAAACAATCCTACCCAATGTTTTTCCAATGAGCTACCAATAAATGTGTTCTAGTGTAGGACATTTCGACATTAGCCCCACTAAATTCAAATTTAACATACAAACACAAAGTCACTCTCTATAGCCAGTGTGTGGTTTGCCAATTTTGAGCTACCTTAGAAACGTGGCAGTGGCAGCTTCTGTTGGAAGATGAGCTGCTCGTATGTAGATATATAAGGCTAATTCGAAGTTTACAAAACACAACAATAAGTAGTTACAGGTAATTATACCCTAATGAAGACATAGATTTGTAGGGGCTGGAGCCAATCCCAGCGTCATCGGGCAAAGGCAGGGTACACCCTCAACAGTTCGCCAGTCCATAGCATGGAACTCACTGACACCTACAGGCGATTTAGAGTGAGGGATCAACCTAACATGCATGTGTTTGGACTGTGGGAGGAAACTGGACCACTACTGACCACTACACCACCGTACTGACCACTACACCACCGTACTAACCACTACACCACCATACTAACCACTACACCACCGTACTAACCACTACACCACCGTACTAACCACTACACCACCATACTAACCACTACACTACAAACATGAAATATACAGCATGTTTATTCGGAAAATAAGAAAGTCTCCAGTCTTAAAATAATAATATAGTCTGAAGCCAAAACATTTATTAAACTTTTGGGGACCTACTAGATGTTGAAGTAATAGGCAGAGTTGTCGGGTCGATGTTTGGACTGATGGTATTCACATCTACAAAAAAAAGAAAAGGACATATTGAACTGGCACAAATGACATAACAGCAATGCTAACGCTGTTAGCAACATGAAGCCACTGCTTTCGACACCACGCATCAAATTACCTGCACAGTAAACAGAAGTGCAAGTAGTCTTTATGAACTTATAGACGTAATAGTTTCCTGGGCATGCTTTGACTTGAATTGTGAACGTGGAGGCACAGCAGTTAGTTCCTGTCCTCCCACAGACCGAGCGAGAAACTTGTCCAGCGGCAATCTGAGGGTGAGAGCCGCTCAGCCACAGAGTGGTATAAGTACCACATCTGTATTCATTAACGCAGCTCTCTGGCATTCGGATGTTCATCCCAAAGTACAGCATCCGGTACCAGCCAGTCCAGTTGAACAGCTGGTCGCAGATGCCCAGGTCTGCGGTGGTATTAGTGCCTCTCCAGGGATTGTCCAGAGCGGTGTAGTTGTTGCAAGGATCATTTGAGGCTTAAAAAAAAAAAACAATAAAAACTGCATCAGTGGTGAAGTTTGAGCAACATCCAATCTAATTAAATGTTTCCAGGCAGTGTTTTTGCTGAATTAAAGAAATTATAAATTGATGTCTAAACTGTAATGAACTGCTGTAAATTTACTGTGGATATCTTTCTGTTTTTTATAATAGTTGTAAAACACTGTTGAATAATCACACACCGTATGTAAATTAACAGTAATGCAATCAGTTGACCAATAACAGAAAATAACTGTAATTTATCAGAATAATACAGTATTTTCTGTCAACCTTCTGAAATATGCACCATCATCCCTTTACAGTCCAGTCACTATCTATCAAAATCATACTGGAAATTACAGACTAATGTTTCTTTTTAATTAAACTGTCCAAACTACTGCTACTCATTTAAGTGACAAAGCATATACAGTGGACGGGCCAGCCTGTTTGGCTCAGCAGAGTTAAGACTCTTTCAGCTCATTCAGTCAGTGCAGGAGGTGCTGGGCAGCTTGTACTGTGTTCATTTTTAAAATAAAGAAAGATAATCTAAATCAGTTCTTAGATGAGGAGACGCGAGCTGGTGCATTTACAACTGAACAGAACTGTTTGGACTGCAGCTGCGGCAGTCCTTGTGAAACTCAAGAAAAAGTTAGCTGTTAACGTCGCGTCTCCTAATGTTTGCAGTGATATGGTTTTGTCAGTATAATTATTAAACGTTTAAGATATAAGATGTTGTTAGTTAGGTCTGTTTCATTAAGTGACTAAATTTAGCAAAGAAACTGTAGCTTAAATGGTGTTAGCTAGTTAGCTAGCTAGCTGGCTGGTTAGTTGGTTAGTACCATAAATACAGAGTTATTTTACTGTCATATACTGTAATTCAATTTACAGTACAATACTGTTAAAATAAATGACAGTAGATGCTCTGTAAATTTACAGTAAAATACTGGCGTCTTTGCTGACGGTATTTTACTGTTAATTTACAGTGAATTTTTTCAGTGTAATTATTCTCACTGCTATAATCTCATTTTTAATGTGTTTCAGTACTATGTAAAGTTGGCTGAGGTGCATCACTCATTAATCTTAGAACAGGCATACACACTCTGTAATCACATCAAAACTCTACTCAAGGTCATCTCAAGTAACTAGAAAAGTGCATTTGAGTGAATTCACAGCTAGGCAGTTTCTAAGGTTCCTGCTACTGTGTCCCAGGTGTTTGCTGTTGTGTTGCTAGGTTGTTGCTAAGGTATCCCAGGTGGTTGCTAAGGTATCCCAGGCAGTTGCTTTGGTGTTACTAGGTAGTTGCTACGATTTGAAGGTAGTTACTGTGTGGTAATTGGGGATTGCTAAGTGTTTGCTAGGAGTTGTTAAAAATGAATGGGAGTCTATGGGATGAACGAGGGATGAACAAACGCTAAATAGAGGAGTGCTGGTCAGTATGACTCTGGATTAGAGTTTGGGGATCTGCCCTAAGTTAGTACATGCAGTTTGGTGGCTGTAGGTTATCAGAAATTATAGGGTTTTTGTGGGGGTTAAAAATGAATGGGACACTATGGGAAGAACATTTGTATCTCATTTATTCTCAGTTGGAAGAATTTCAGAATTTAACGAAGATTTTACGAAAACTGTACGTCTGATCAAAATCAAACAAGCACGCTATTCGGTACATGCAGCAACTCAACAACTGTGGGACTAGTTATCAGACAAAAACTGTGTTCTAAGAAGAAGAAGATGAAGAAGAACCCCTGGATAACAATAAAGTTGGATTGCACAAACACTAATTACAATATGACTACTGCATGACCAACAGTGAAGCTAACACTGGTGATTATGAAATACAGCAGATCTTCTTGTCTTAGTATAAATACAGATAACTGACCTTTACACCTGCTGTTCTGTCAATTTGTGCAATCATGGACGATTAGTTTAAATTTAATTCAGTTCTCTTTTAACTGTTTAAGCTTTTTTTTAACCTGTAAATGAGCATGTACTTTGTTTATTAGGAAATGTATATCATTCTTTAGTACTATAGGTTTTACTTACTAGAATTTTGAGCCTCGGTTGGTGTGATTGTAGATATGACGACCACAGTGACCCCTAGTGGAGAGATACAAAGTCACTGAATGCAGCAGTAGAGAAAGGCTTGTGCTGTCTACTGAATATTCATAGTACTGTCCACAAGATATTTTACAGTCCCTTAAGTTATAGTTATTAACCTGGCAATCTAGACTATTCTGTTCAAATTTTATATACTTGATGCTTAAATATGTCAACTTACCTTTCAAAAATCAAAATGAAAGGTGATGGAATCTTAAAACATAATATTCAATACTATCTCTGTTACTATATTACACTGATTGGTCACTTGCACTAAGCATACCCACAACTATTTAACACAATGTAAGCCATGCTGTGACTTATGTCCACTGTATGGCCAAAAGTATGTAGACAGAATTGAGGGCTTTCAACCACAATCATTGCTAACAGGTGTACAAAATCAAGCAGATAGTCATGCGGTCTCCACAGACAAACACTCCGCCAGAAGGGAAAAACTAAAAAATGCACAAAACACAAGCAATATTCCACTAATATCTCCAGATATGTCACTCTATTCGTATTTCAGTACTCCAGTACTGTTTGCATTGTTACTTTTACTGAAACTGTTTTCAGAGTTCTGTTGACTCATTCCATTAATTTGGAAAATCTTGCTTGGTGCTCCTGACAATTAGTTGTGGTTTCTACTTGCATATAATCCAACAAGGTGTACAGATATGGCTGTATAGCTTTTTCTATTCATGCGGCTTATGCTGTTTCAGCTTAATCACAATTTCTACATGTTCTCTGTTCTATTTTCCTACCCAGTGGCAACATGTTGTATATGTCCCACGCATCCATAGCATTAAAAAATAAAAATAAAATAAAATAAAATAATGTCTATTTATACCCTACCTACATGTAGCAGACATGAGCTATTTGTTATAATAACTACTGTATTTATATTATTATTAATAATAGCCATATTTTATAATGAAAAAAGAATAATAGAAATCATATATATTAATAATTAACATTATTACTTTATTATTATTGTTATTATAGTATGGTCTGTTTGTATTGTTGTTATTTTTTGTAAAACAAGAAAATACAAGCTTAATAACAGAGTCGAATCTCTTAGTAGCCTGCAGTCATCGCCGTCTCCTATTTCATAAATAAAAGGATGTGATTTAGATAGAAATCTGTAACATTTCAACTCGTTACCAGATGAATAATAAGTTTGTAAACATATGAGCAGGACATTTATAAAGTACCTAAAGAGAAATAATCTTTAAACTATAGCTGTTACTAGCGCTAGGTTACTGAGTCAATGGGAAAACGCTAACCTCCTGTTGCTAAGCAGCGCTCGCAGCTCGCAATGTCGCGTTAGTTTATAAACTCTGAAGGAGTGGATAGCGTCTCTTTCACAGTTTATTATATTCAGCCACACCAGAGACACAAGGTAATGTTACTTTAAACACTATATGAGCTACCTAGACACTCTGAGACTCTCTCTGAGGGGTTTTCCTCCTCTTCTCCTGCTCTCTTTTTCCTCAGTTCTCTTTTTCCTGCTGTTTTATGTGTTTATACTAATTTGTGGTGTTGCTACAGCTTCTTACCGTTTTTCCCCACAAACATCAGAGATCTGGAGATCTTGGCTGTTATTTTGATATTTTGATTTGAGAATCAATTTTAGAGCATAAAGATCTAGTATCCCTTACAGAAAATAAGTATACTTAAAGTTAATTTTATTAAGAATACTTTATGCAGTTACTATACTAATGTCATTGTACTAGTAGTACACTTGTATGTGTACTATTTTAATACTTCTTGGGACTAAATTGGCCCACTTTCTAGTTTTTAAAAGTATACTTTTAAGTACTTTAAGTGTAAGAGTAGTAAACCAAGTATACAACTAGTTTACTTAAGGGTTTACTGTTAGTTTACTAGCTTGTAAGTTTTCTTTAAGTGAACTTAACACAATACTCTTATATTAGTGTTGAATTTTAAAGTATATGACTAGGTTTAAGGGTTTTTTCTACTTAAAAATAGATCTTAACAATGTTTACTTACTCACCAGTGGACACACGTAAAATAAACAAGACATACTCAGATTAAGAAACATATTTGTATCTTTATAAATCTGTATAAATCAAATTTTAAATAAATATTCTACTGGATGTGTTTTTGTGCAGAGCAAGAATACTTACTTCTACTATCTTAATCAAAAGATTAAATACGAGGCCAAATATACTTAGTCTGTTCTATACTTGTCAGTATAACCTAAGTATACTTAAGTATAACTGTGTTTAGTATATCACTGAGAAGTACATAAAAAAGTAAACTGAAAGCATACTCACTTCCTTTTAGTTTAAAAAAAGTAAACTAATGGTACATTTGAATAAACTTATATTTTGTAAGGGATCTAAGGTATCGATACTTCAGTATCGATCCGCACATCACTAATCTGAACCCCGACTAAATGCTTTTAAAGCTGCATGAATGTAGCCATACAGAGGTTCATAGAATTCAGTAAATTCACAGCTTTAACTAGTTAAAAACATCCACAGCTAGTTAAACTATTTAAAAAAGATCTGCAGCTTTTAAAAATATTTTACATCAACTTTACGTCAATAGCACCCATCTTTGATTTCTCTGACTGAGCCCCAATTTGCTTATGAACAAAATGATAAACACACTAATAATATAATATAATATATAATATTAAATAATATATAATATAATAGAAGTAATATAGTGAATACTAGTTATAATAGCAATACATTAGACTGATCCTATTCCCAGCAATAACATTAAAACCTCTAATAATCACAGCTTAAAAAGTTATACAGGTAAGTGTTGAACACTGTTTTAATATTTAGTAGAACTCTAAAGCTATAAACAATAATACAAGAGACACTTACAGCTACCTTTACATACAGATCCCTCTGTAAGAACCTCTAAAACATTCTGTAAATTTCAGTGCCTAGTTTAAAAGTAGTAAAAGAAAAATAAGAAAAATACTCACATGCCAAAAAACATGTTGTAGTTCTGCTCATTTTACTAGCCTTCTGTGGAGATCTTCTGACCTGCAGACCAAACAGGTAAGACACGTAGCTTTTGCCTTTCACGAGACATGCAATGTTTTTTTTTCTTAATTGTTTTTCTTAATGATGTGGTTTTGAAAATGTTGTTCATTTCCTGCTGCCATTGTGAGCCGCTGAAACAAAAGCCTGTGGTCAGGTTGCCCCGGGCCTTTTCCACGTGATGTATGGATGATTTATGTGATGTCTGGGACCGATATGATGATATGGCCACACTACGTTAATTAAGTAATTTGTGTATTTTATTAACAGCTGCAGTGTGTGTGTGTGTGTGTATATATATATATATATATATATATATATATATATATATATATATATATATAAATATATATATATACTGTAAATTTTCATAGGCTTAACATCCTCCTTAAAATATGTGCCATTTATTTCTTAAAACAAGCTAAATTATTCACTTCTCTTAATAAAATGGTTCAGTCTCAAACCCTAAAAAAGTTATGCTTGTTGAAAAAAGTTATGCTTGTGTTGCGTCATGGGATTGTCTTAGCGCAGTGGGGAACCGTCATGGCCCCCTTTGCCATTAATATTTTAAGCCAAAATTATTCTTAACATACACACACACCCACCCACCCACCCACACACACACACACACCCACACACACACACACACACACACACACACACACACACACACACACATATATATATATATATATATATATATACATATATAATTGTATTTTATTTACTTACAGTTTGACAATCAACATCTAAACAGTTACAATAATAAAGACAAATAATTTATTTAATCTGTGCTGAAACCTGAGTGGTTAAGTGGCCTGTAAGTCTGTGTCTCCCCCTATAAGGACTGTGATTCCTTCCCAGAATGTTGGTGATTGGTGGTCCCGCTGTTCATGTACAGAGGGGGCCGGACAGTTATAATTCAGCGCCATACCAATTTCAAACAGTAAAACTGACCAATCATATCTTCCCTCTAAGTGGGCGGGCTTAACTGTATGATCATTTCCGCCTGCTGGGGCGACGCTAGCTAGTGAAACAGCTAGCTAGCGCTAGGCTACCACCGCTTTGAGAGGTGTTTCGAAGGAAGCAGTCAGTCACGAAAGCAGATGCCATCAGCCAATAGCGTTCGGTTCATGTCCCACCCCCAAACTGTCAAAACCACCCCCTCTGAAAACTCGAGAGCAAATATTTCTCTGGCGCGCAGAGAGCAGTCGACAGGATTTCACTTTGCGTGCGAGGAAAAATATAATTAAAGGAGGTAAAAAGACAGTTTGCGTGTGTTTTTGAAAATTTATGTGCAGCTTTATGTCGTTCAACTCTAATTTTTAATGTGTTTTTAATGTGACGCCATACTCTCTGGAGCATCGTCTACATATTTCTCTGAAGTGCAGACGGAGCTATGTGATGTCCGTTTATTTATAAGGAGGAAGCTTATTTTGTTTAAGAAGTTGTCTATGTTGTACAGATGTTAATGTTTGTTGTTTTTCTGTCGTCTCATTTTTTGTTTCTTGACTTGCAGTTTATTAGGAGAGGAAACTGTATTTTTTTTGAGACAATGGTTGGGGGGGGAGTGGGTCAAGGCTTAAGGGTCACGATTCGCTACTGTCTTAGCGGCTGAGGAACCATTTGTTTCCTTGTAATTCAGACAAAGGAAGGAACCTCAGTAAATATATTTAAGGGATCCAGGAACTGGGACAGCCTACATGTCAGGAGCTACATGATGTAAACAGCTTTCTTTGTAGACACTTGGTAGATTTTGAGACAGAACCAAGACAACTCTCATATCTGGTCAAGATTTTTTTTGCAGTGCACATGCAATTTGAGCATTTGATCAGAAACAACCTCTTACTTCTTCATGGGCTGTAGTTGGATAGCTTTGGTCGAAGGGGTTGACTTTTCCAATCCATGGGCAGTGGGACACTGAGGTCACGGATTCCCTGAGGGAACTTTTTCTGGTGGTGTCTTGGGGCAGCGCTCAATGCAATGGCTCAAATACGGTTGCTGCAGCGGATTCACTCACAGTGGCAACCAGCAGGCCCACATGCGAGGCTTGGGAGTCTTCTGGTCTCTATGGTTTGCAGTTCTTTAATGGCATGACAGTGAGATATTTCGTGATTGATGCTCAGAGTTTGAGGCAGCTAGCATTCTGTAAACTTGAAATCTCACTCGGGCTGAGTTCATAGGTTAGAAGTTAAGTAACCTTCCGATGGCCAAATGACAGTTGCTATAACTCTCTCTCAATCACGTAAAGAAAATACGAACAAACTTGTCAGATCTGATAACCTGATCTGATTGGCAGATTTGGTGAAGAGAAAAACAAACAAAGGATCCCTTAGCAGAACAAGGATTCAGAATCCCATGAAAACTGCAGTTATACCGGTATTCTGAATCATCACCCCTAAACGTAAGAAATAAAGAATACATGAAACATATGCTTACATAACTCATTGTGAGGTCGAATATCATGTGATATCACAAGTGGTTTCGTTTAGGGCACAAGCAGAAAAGCTAACAGGAAAGCTAACTGTTACAAAGTTAATAGCAAGGGTTTTATTATGATATTACTAAATACATGGTAAGTAAAAAAACTACAATTATAACTAAGACAGCGTAATGCAAGTTATGTGGATCAGTGAACATGGTATCATTACTAAATGCAGGTTTTTCTAATTCACACAACGTAATTATTTGTTTATTTTTGTTTGTTTTATTTGGATCCCCATTAGCTCCTATAAAGATAGCAACTATTCTTCCTGGGGTCCATCAACATAAATCACACATATACATTATACATATACCTCAAAAAAGAAAAAGAACATACTCTGTGTATCTTTCAAATATATACAAAAGAAAAAGAAATAAAAATAGATAGTAAGAAAAAACAAGTAAGTAGAAAGTTTAACAAATAATCCCAATAACTTCACTATTCCCCTTTAAACAAATGTCCCTAATCTACTTTTACCTTTAATTTATTTAGTTTATTTTATTTAGTTAGTTTTATGATAGGAAATCAGTGACTGTATCTTCAGAGTGAGCTGTGCAAGATATCTCAGCACCAAGTCTGAGCCTATCCTGAAAGATTCATGTTCCTGAACAGTTTCATGACCAGTTGGTTACATGGACACACCTCATCTCAGTTCACCCAGGAGAACTACGAAACCAACAACTCCTTAGAACTGGTGGGAGACACTACACCAAGCTATTCACAGTTTAGTTTTTTATGTTCTGCCTGCACACGATGTGAAACACCTATAGCTGTGCCAGCAGGAAAGCTCATGCCTCTCTCTGGCTTCCTTAGAACCACCACTGCTCACAGTCACAAACTCCAACTCCCAGAATCCTCTGGGAAGCAGCCTATTGCTGATCTATTCTTTACTTTCAATGTAAGTCATTGGAACCAAATCTGCTTCCTACTTAGTTTGGGGCATTTCTATTGGTCCATTCCTCATGAAATTCTCTCACAATATAAACGAGAGCTGCTCTATTCAAATGGGGTGGAAAAATAAAAAATTGACCAACATTTCTGAAGTTTAGGATGGCCAAAAATGTCTACAGTCACTTAAACACACATATATATGCCGGTCCACTCTTCAGAAAAGACAAATCTTTGCTGGCTTGAGGTTTCACTTACTTAAATATGTGGCACTGTTTATGTTAGCAGGACCACAGTGACCCCTGGTGGAAGGATAAAAGAATTACTAAAGCCTCACAAATACAGTTGTGGGTAAAAATTCACTCTTAAACTTTTCTGTAAGGGTTACCTTACCATAGGCCACCCCTGACCACAGATTCTGTGACTAGTCCTTTCAGTTTTAGTGATGAGTGTGATTAGAATAAACCAGTATAATGTATTTAGATGAATGGGAACATTGGGTTGAGAATGTATCCTTTATTCTGGAATAGGTAATCCAAGCACAGCAGTTTTCAGCAGATAAGCAGTAAAATGGTAGTAGTATTGTCACGCCGGGGAGTCGAGCTGAGCAGTGGAATGTAACACAGGGTAACAAGAGGGAACAGGTGACGAGACTAAACATCAAGAGGGAACAGGTGACGAGACTAAACATCAATGGGGAACAGGTGTGCGAGGCGGGGCAAGGGCGGAGACACAAAAGCATGTACAAAACAGAAGCACAAAAACAGAAACACATGGACAGGATGTAAACAGAGGCACGTGGATGGGCAGGCGTGCATATATAGCATATGACTGGGGAGCAGAATAGGAAAAACAAACAGAGGTTTGTTTTTTAAACATGTAGCTGCTAATTTTCAAACAAGAAATCCATTATCATTATAATATTGGCCATCATCTACTTTAGAATTAGACACTATTTGCCACTTGTGTTTGCACACAGCGGAATTCGGGCTCCGCATTTAACCCATCCACACAATAAACACACTTGCCCGGAGCAGTGGGCAGCCCTATCCACGGCAGTTGGGGGTTAGGTGCCTTGCTCAAGGGCACTTCAATTGTGTGCTGGTTGCCTAGGGGATCAAACCAGATCCTTAACGTTCAGCCCATGACTGCCTCCTATCAGTGGTCACTGTTGACTGAATGTTTTCAACACTGAGCAGCCAATCTCAGTCCCGAGATTTCTTATCCCATGCGAATCGGTCATACATTTTACAGATGACGTTTTTACAGGCATCCTGTAGTATAATTGCATTACTCCCCCTCCACATGTACAACTAATTAAGCAAGTGTTCACCAACCTGTCTTTATCTCTGTGTGTTGTAATTTGTGTGGAAGTAAAAATATTTTTTTCCCTTTTCATGTTTGCCACATGTGAGCCAACTCAGGGACTGAATAACACTCCATCTGTGTGTTGGCTGATGTGTCTTAAACTGGGAAAACACAAAAATTTGTTACAATTAAAGCTATTTAAGTGGAAGTAGTTGTGTTACTGATACTGCAACACTACCACTCATATTAGCATTTGGTAATAAAGTACCAAATACTTGGACCAGCCTGACTGAAGACTTATGAATGATTCTTATTTTAAAAAAGGCCAACAAAAACACTTTAAGGAATTTACAATTTAAAGAACTTATATGTTATTTCTTAATTCTGTGTAAACAACAAATTGTGACTTGCTTCAGTGAGCAATGATAATTAAGATCAGCCATAGACCCATTACCACATTAGGAACATCTGAGGAACATTTATTGCATATAATTTACTGTTACTCTGCTTCTATCATACCTCGTTCAGTGAGACATGTAATCATTGCTTAGTTCTTATTTCTCTGAAATGTATATATGTATATACCTTTCCTCTGACATTTGTAATAAAATTCTGTAATGCAAATTCATCTTCTACAAAAAACTCAAGGTCCATTGTTTTCATCCAGACGTTCTGCCACCACTAAGGACCAAAGAGGACCAAAAAGATAATCACCCTTTTTTATTTTAAATAGCTAATAATGTCTTCTCACTGTACAAACAATCTCAGAAACTCCAAAATACAACAGACTCTATGCAACAATTCAACTTGTCACCTCATTCTCAGGGATATACAGTTTTTTTAAATAGCAGGAATTGAGCAAGCCATATCTACTCCATGTGAGTTTACAGTGTATATAAAATGATCAACAAAGGTAACTGATTTGCATAATTTCATTTATGTGTTGGTTACATATCAAATAAGAGCAAAAGAAGAGCCAGAGGGCTGAGAAAATTCATTTCTATAGCACTATTATACCCACAAATGATCATAACATAAAAATAGACATAAATATATAGAAAATCAAAAACAGTTACAACATTTTAGCTTTAAATGTAATAAAGAAGGGCAAAGTGTATATTTTCCAATGCCACAAGTTTCAAATGTTTTCCAGATGGTTTTTCTGTGGCACTAAAAGAAACCCAATTACATTTTATTTAACAGTGAAGATTAAAATAAATATGCAAAGGAAGCGGTTGAGTGTTACTTGGTGTAATTTAGGCTTACACCAGCCCACTGTTTGTGAATCTGAAGTGTAAAATAGATTTCAAACTAAAAGAAAAAAGTATAAATAATAAGACAGAATAGTAAATTTAACCTACAGTCTTGTTTCTTAGCATAAACAGTCCAACATAGAACTTCATTAACAATTATTTTTTAAATGAAACATTATCCTAACTATAATATTACAAAATAATATCATTTTAGAAAAAGACGACCCTTAAAAATAGTTTATAAATATTAGTTTATATTAGTCATAAACACTTTACCAGGTATTAGTCAACAATTATAAGACATTAATGAAACAAGCAGACGTGAGCTGTTCTATCTGATGAATATGAATGTGTATTGGAGCTGACAGGTTTAATGCTGACTGATGGAGAAGACAAAGTAAGATCAGTGAAATTCCAAATCTGAGCTTTAACAGTTTACAGTTATTATAACAACAGGCCATCATATTTATGTGTTATATTTATGATAAGCTCATTTTAAACCATTCATAAAAGCTTTGTAAAAGTAGATTTATTCTAAAATATTACCTAAAATAAAATGTACCCAAAACTAAAACTCCAAGATATTAAAGTATGACCAAAATCTCAGATCATCAACAGAATTCTAAAAATCTAGAACCTTGACGTTGTGGTATCCAGATTTTCAGTAGTGTGTAGACTCTGGCTAGCATGGAGAGCTCGCCACCACTTCACATACAGCTGCCTCACCTGGAAGTCAAAGAAGGACGAGAGAGGGAAGACAATGAGGATATCAAAAAAATCTTGATCTTGGAAAATGTTGCTGTCAGAACAAAATCATGTTTCTCCAAAATGCAAGGCTGTAATTGCATCGTCCCCACTATTTAGGTACACTCATAATGCCCCCTTAAGACACTGATTGGAAAACTATAAATAAAAATATTTCACTCTCTAACTTAGAGTATTGTTAGGATCTGTCAAAGTTCCATTAGATGTTGATGGGATTTGAACATTCTCGCTGTAATCACAGTGTTCTAGAATATGTTCCCTCATTTCAACCTGAATGGGTCATAAACACTTTACCAGGTATTAGTAAACAGTTATAACACTGATACTGATAACACTTAAGCTGTGAGCTGTGTATTGTGTATATGTGTATTGGAGCTGACAGGTTTAATGCTGACTGATGGAGAAGACAAAGTAAGAGTGAAATTCCAAATCTGAGCTTTAACATTTCACAGTTATTATAACAACAGGCCATCTTTTTTAAGTGTTATAACTGCTTATATATTGTAAGGTGTTTATGGTAAACTCAATTTAAACCATTCATAAACGTTTTATAAAAGTAGTCTCATTCTAAAATGTTACCTGAAATAAAATAAAATGTACTGTCTGTCACGGGCGAGCTGGTCTCGTAGAGCAGACATGGTAACTGAGGAACCGAAGGGCAGACACAAGCTATAACTAATAAGACTTTTAATAACAAAACTATAAACAAAACGAGAGATAAACAAACTGACAGGATACAGGTATACAGCAATTCAGACTAACAGGGGAGTGACTATAACAAAGACCGACGAAGACACGCTGAACACACGGGAACGACAAAAGGGAACGAGGAGCAGGTGACAAGACTGACGACGAAATGACAAACAGGTGAGACAGGCAAGGACAAGGGGAGCACATGACCAAACAGAACCACATGGAAAAGACGTAAACACAAGCACTTAGACTTGACAGGACGTAAACAGACAGACGAGGACAGGCAGGGCGTGACACTGTCCACATTAGATGTTGATGGAACGCTTATTATGCAACACTGTACCACCAAAACACTGTACCACCAAAACAACACCTCAGTATCTTTACAACTGCTGTAATAAAAAGCTAACTTTAACACCAAACTGTGATTCTTGTCTGAGTTTTGAATATTCTCTCTGTAATCATAGTGTTCTAGAATATGTTCCCTCATTTCAACCTGGTCTAGAATGTTTCCCATATTTAAAGTGCTTCCTTTGATTTGTCTACACTTTTTCTTCGCATTATAATCAAAACTACCAGCAGTAGAATACTGGGCAACACTTTATTTTAACGGCAGCTTTTTTTGTTACTGAAGTATTAATATGTATTTTATAATGACCTTATAAACAATTAACAATAGCCTAATAAATAGAAACCATATAGAGATAATTTGTAAGCAAATTTAGAAATGTGTTGCAAATGAATTTTTATATTGTGTTTTATATTGTGGTATTTTGTTATTAGTTATTAAGAGCTTGTTAGCCTTTAAGTTAAATGTTATTTAATCATAATCTTTTAGTTGAAAGTACAGAAGAAATGTCTTAATGTAACATGTTAAATCAATAAATACCTACACGCTGATTACAATTCATTAACATTTAATTAATTACTCAACAAATGTATTATAACCAATTTGCTGAAAAACATTGCTCTTATAACACATTTATAAGCTTGTATACAAATGTTATGTTTTTATTTATTATGGCATTATTCATTGTTTAATAATAGTTAATAAAGTGTTACCAAGTACTCGTGTGTTTTATATAATGTTGGCCCAGGTTGCTATGGCCTAATGTAGAGCAGGTGATGGCTGACCTCTTGGTTGAGGACACAGTAGACCAGGAAGATGAAAGTGCCCTGCTGGGAGTTGAGTAACACGAAGATGATCTCCAAAGCCTTACTGCCCTGCGTGAAGAAACCCAGAATCCAGGAGCAACCAAGGATGATGAACTGGATCATGGTTTATAGAGCCACACTTGTGATGACACGATGCTCACTTTGAGGCCGTTTGATTTTCAGGGCTTTGCTTTTCATGTTTGTCAGAGTTGAGATTATAATGACGAAGATGCAGATGAAGACAATCGTGTTTGCCTGGCAAGAAAATAAATGTTTTAACCCTTTTGTTTTGAGTTGTGTCTGCAGATGCATGAAATTTTGTTCTACATGTTCTTTATGCATCCAACATTTTCTACTTGTGGTTTGGTCAATGTAGGAAAGTCTGTTTTTTTTCCCCCTCCCCCTTTCAAAACTGAAGTTTGTATGTTGACCCAAAGTGGAAATGTTGGACAGAAGAACCAAGATGAAACCAAGAGAAGAACCAAGATGAAACATCTGATAGATGGTGGAGTATAAGAGGAATATTGGTATAGTACATATATGTGAAGTCACTCTGTTTTTGACATTATACCACCAAATAACTATCTTTATTTAGTAACTAATTAGTAATAAATAAACCCTTTGTTGGAAGAATACGTTTAATGTATGTACAGAGTTTTAGCAGTGGTTTCAAAACATCAATATAGTTACACTGTCTACCATTTGCATAAATATGAGCATTTTTAACGTAATAATAATTGGTCAAGAATTTTAAGCGTTTTAAGCTAGCTAATAAAATTATAGAATTAATAGAAAAGTAGAAATAATACAATTAATAGAAACAAGTTCAACAGTAAACCAAAAAATGCTTCCTCTAAAAAGACCAAACAACATCCTCAAAACTTTCTTTGAATTTTAAATACTTTGTTTGAGGTTTTCTATTACTTACTGCAAGAATGAAACTAACAGGCCCCAGAAAAGTCCACAGAAGGTTTGCCTGAAGCCAGCACCTGCAAAAAAACACACAAACACTTTAAATTTATACAAAACTAAACCTGAAGTAACATTTCTTTGCAAATCATTGGATCTACATACAAACTGGCATAAGCTAACCTATCACTGCCATATCCCTCAGGAGCCGATCCAGCGGACACGCCTACCACCAGCAGAGGTACAGCGTATCCAATCCCAATCAGCCATTTCCACAGGAGACCTGCCTTTCTCTTTGATCTGATCTTTTTCAGGTTCTTCATGTGGACTAAGAGTACTGCAGCTTCCATGAACATCCACACAAAAGCAGAGAGAAAGAAGTAGTGCAGAAGGCCGGCCATCACTGCACACACCAGCTGGAGGAGAGACAGAACACAGGACTCAAACGTATGAGTTACATTCTTTTATTGCTACAACTCAATATGAAGTACAGCTTCACTGCCACAGTGAACTTTGTTCTCCTGTTCAGAGCTGACACCCTTACTGTTTGGAGACTTTTATGTAGAGTTGTGACCTTAACTGCCTTAAACCAAATTGCTGCTTAGTTTGTGTATTGCTAGCCAGCATTGTTAGACTGTATTTCATTGTTCAAATTCTTTAGTTGATGTCTGTATTGTGCTTAATTAGTGTTGTAGGAGTTGTAAAGCTGTTAACTTTACATTCTTCCTGTTGCCTCTTGCTGACTGACCAATGCCCACAACCTGGGGTGATTGTAGGTTTAGAGGTTTATGGGTGCTGAGGACCCAAATGAGAACAGCTAATAAAAAACTACATTTTAACCAAAAGAAACCAAAAGAAACATATCAATTTAACACATTTTTCTCACTGAATATTGAGGCTCTGTGGGCTAAAGCGTGACCAGATGAGAATGAGAGAAATTCAGGGCATGAAACTTGGGTGAGTGTGTCATGACAGAATAATTAGAATAATTTAGATCAGACACACCAATTCTAATAATCAATTATCAATATTATTACCTTTATCAACAGATTCTGAGCATATATACATAGGTGACTTGCTGACCACACACACAGAGAGTTGTTATAGTATCATCTCTTCATATCTTATTATTCTATAACATTAATTAACTAATACACATACAGACAGTACTACTCTAACACACTGGCTTTATTAACACACACAGAGTAACCAACAGCACAGCAGCTACAGCTTCTCTCACTCTTTATAAACAGAGTACCTGCAGCATTAGCCTGCTAAACTAAAATAAACCATCAGATAATCACTCCTAGCTAACAATAACAGAATAAAGAGTGATCAGAAATATGGGTTAGGGTTAAAGCTAGGCTGATAATGACTGTAATGTGTTGGTTCTGAGATAAATACAAAAATACTCTTTTATAAAACGTACTAGAGACACGACAACAGTCAAATGAAACACTGACACTGTGTGTGCGCGTGATGTCTGGATCATACCATTTTGCAAGGCAAGGGGAGGGGGGGCTGTATTTTCATAGTTAAAATAATTGGTTTAAACATATACTCTCTATGGTTTTAACATTTTCAGCTTGTTAGAGACAAATTAATGTTAAAGGAAAAAATGGTATTTTTTAGTATAATCTTTAGGGGTGCTGGGCTCAATTTAGGGCTATAAATAATAAGCTATGCTCCTGCCCACAACACCTCCTCAACATTTCTATCAATCCTTTCACACAGCTGTGGACAATAGAACCACGGTCTTACAAATACTGTCATGAAAAAAAAATATATCCACTATAGTCTTACTTTTCTGTTTTTATTGTTTATGTTTTGTGATTCAGCCGGATCGCTAACTGCACCAAAATGGAAGGTTTCTGGGACACCAATCTGGTTCTGGTTTGGTCATTCCTACATCACAAGGCATGTGGAGCTGTGATCTTTAAGTGCGACCACAGCTTAACAGTATCGGTAACTACTGTCTGTCAATTATAATAGATTGTGTACTTATTTGTAGATGATTTTGATTTATACGCTGTAGGCTCTGTCTCTCTGTTGTTCAGCATGCCTCCATCTGGGTGTTTACTCCCTACTGTTTAGTGTGCGGCACATTGGGTGGCCTACACAACCCCTGAGTAAGAAATTTTGTGCATGCCATTTAGTCATTGCAATGCACCATTTAAGGATTTGCGCAGTATCAAAGGATTTGCCCATGAGTCCCTATTGATCTATCAGGATGATGTGGCCATCAATTCCCCAGATGCATTGTCTAGGTTGCCTTGCAAGCTCAAAAAGAGGTTGGGATTGTCAAAGATTTTAGTTTTTTGTTTTTTTTTTTAGTTTTGGTTGCCCTAAATGGATTCTCTCAGATTACCTTTTGAAATAACAGTGTAATAAATAATTAGTCTGTAGACTCAAAGAGGCTGAAGTGACTGACCCTAAACAGAATGGGACACACAGACAGGTCCAGGTGAAGTACATCGTTCTAAGAGAAAGGGTCCAGTTGAGACATTTCCAGCCAAGAATCCAAGGTAAACTTGCCCTACATTGACTGAATGATTAGTAAGACTGATAACCATCATTAGGTCTGAGGATGAGGAGGGTCTTTGACTTGCCCACTGCAGTAATTTGTGTGACTTCTTTCTTCTGCTCATAGTGGCTTGTCTTGTGTGTTCCTCTCTACTGTTCAGTGTGCTGTTCTTTGGATGTTCCCCTCCTCTGTTGTTCAGTGTGCTCCTCTCTAGATGTTTCAATTACTTTTCATTAGGTGTACTGTTCTCGTTCTCCTTCAGAAAGTTTAGTTGTCCGATGATGTTGTATAAGAAGCAGCTTGACTGGTTTCTCATAGCTTGAAAGAAGCAAACAAGCCTGGGGGAACCAGACCCACTAGCTTGGCTCTAGTGTGAGCCCCATCCCTACCCCAACAGAAGTAGCTGTACTCACCTGCTGAGAGTGTATTTTATTTAATAATTTCTGAGTGAGTAAAAAGAGAAGGTGGGCCAGCAGCAGGTTTATACACAGGTTGATCTGAGCTGTGTTGGTCACTCTCGGGTTCCGACGACAAAGTGCAAAGGTCATTAGGGCCAAGCTCAAGAACACCAGCCCTACAACCACAGCTATGGTGCCAATGAGATCCATCACAGGATCACTCTGAAAAGGAAACGCCCCCAAAACAGTTATATTTGCTACATTTCTATGGGTAAACCAAGATTGGTGATCAAACTGAATTCTGATTTAAATGGTCATATATTTAAAAAGTGCAGATACTCCTTAGTAAAGTCATGCATGTTTATCAGAATCAGAATCAGAATCAGAAATACTTTATTGATCCCAGGGGGAAATTGCAGTTTTTACAGTAGCAGAAGAAGAATAAACACTCTAATAATAATTTACAACATAAAAGAAATTTGTAGTATGTACACATATATAAGTCTTATATTACAATAGAATAATAAAATGTAAAGAATAAAATATAAAGTGACTGTGTCTATAATATTAAGTACAGATATACCGTATACAGCAGTAAGAGTTTTAGAAGTAAGAAAGTTATTGCACATTTGAGTTCTTACATACATAATTAAATTATTGTTGTACTGGTATCACTGTACATGTGAAAGGTGTCGTACGTTAAGGGAGGAGTTATAAAGTCTGATAGCCACTGGTAGGAATGACCTCCTGTGGCGTTCTGTAGTTCATGTTGGTTGAATGAGTCTTGCACTGAATGTGCTCCTGCGTCTCATCACTGTGTGATAAAGAGGGTGGGAGCCATTCTCCATGATGGCCTGCAGCTTAGACAGCATCCTCCTCTCAGACACCGCCGTCAGCGAGTCCAGCTCCACCCACAACATCACTGGCTCTGCGGATCAGTTTGTCAAGTCTGTTGGCATCTGCTACCCTCAGCCTGCTGCCCCAGCATGCAACAGCGTATAGGATGGCACTGGCAACTACAGACTCATAAAAGATCCTCAGCATAGTCCTGCAGATGTTGAAGGACCTCAGACGCCTCAGAAAATAGAGACGACTTTGGCCCTTCTTGTAGAGGGCTTCAGTGTTCTTAGCCCAGTCCAGTTTATTGTCAATGTGCACGCCCAGATATTTATAGTCCTCCACAGTGTCCACACTGACCCCCCTGATGGAAACAGGGGTCACCTTTGTTTTGTCCCTTCTCAGGTCCACCACTAGCTCCTTTGTCTTTGTCACGTTGAGCTGCAGATGGTTCAGCTCACACCACGCAACAAAGTCGTTCACCGTCGCCCTGTACTCATCCTCATCACCCCTACTGATACATCCAACTAGTGCAGAGTCATCAGAGAACTTCTGAAGGTGGCAGGTCTCTGAGCAGTAGTTGAAATCAGTGGTGTAGAGGGTGAAGAGGAAGGGAGAGAGGACAGTTCCCTGCGGGGCTCCAGTGTTGCTTACCACTCTGTCTGACACACAGTGCTGCAGACGTACATACTGTGGTCTGCCAGTCAGGTAGTCAACAATCCAGGACACAAGGGGGGCGTCTACCTGCATCACGTTCAGCTTGTCACCCAGAAGAGCAGGCTGAATGGTGTTAAATGCACTGGAGAAGTCAAAGAACATGATCCTCACAGTGCTGCCTGGCTTATCAAGGTGAGCGTAGACTCGGTTCAGCAGGTAGATGATGGCATCCTCAACTCCCAGATGAGGCTGGTAGGCGAACTGGAGTGGGTCTAGAAGTGGCTGGACCATGGGCCGGAGCTGATCCAGGACAAGTCTCTCCATGGTCTTCATGATGTGGGACGTCAGTGCCACTGGCCTGTAGTCCTTGATGTCACTGGGCCGCGGAGTCTTTGGCACGGGAACAATGCAGGACGTCTTCCACATCACAGGGACCCTCTGGAGACTCAGGCTCATGTTGAAGACATACTGCAGGACTCCACAAAGTTCGGTGGCACAGGCTTTAAGCACCCTGGGAGGGACACCATCAGGGCCTGCAGCCTTGTTCGTGTGGAGTCTCTGTAGCTGTCTTCTCACCTGGTCAGCTGTGAGATTCACTGTAGAGGTGACTGGTGGGGGAGGAGAGGAGGTGTGAAGTCTATCACAGGAGGGTGGGAGGCTAACAGGGGGGGGAGGGAGTGGAGTGGGCTGTTGAGGCCTGGAAGCAGAGGAGTCAGGGAGGGGGAGGTCAGGGCTTACAGTGTCAAATCTGTTAAAAAACAAATTTAACTGGTTGGCCCTGTCCACACTGCCCTCTACTCCCCTGTTGTTGCTGGATCTGAAGCCAGTGATAGTTCTCATACCACTCCAAACATCCCTCATGTTGTTCTGCTGGAGTTTCCACTCCAGCTTCCTCCTATATCTGTTCTTAGCCTCCCTGATGGTTCTCTTCAGCTCTCTCTGAGTCGTTCTCACCTCCTCCCGGTCTCCAGCTCTGAAAGCCCTCTTCTTCTTGTTGAGGAGGGCTTTAATGTCTTTTGTTACCCACGGCTTGTTGTTTGGGTAACATTTAACAGTCCTGGTTGGGACAGTGGAGTCCACACAGAAATTGATGTAGTCTGTGATGCACTCTGTGAGCCCGTCAATGTCCTCTCCATGAGGCTCATAGAGTGCTGTCCAGTCTGTAGTCTCAAAGCAGTCCTGCAGCACTTCAGAAGTCTCCTCTGACCATCTCCTCACTGTCCTCGTGGTCACAGGCTGACTCTTCACCTGAGGCACATACTTTGAGCTAAGGCTGACCAAGTTGTGATCAGATCCACCCAGAGGGGGGAGGGGGGAGCAACTGTATGCATCCTTAACATTAGCATACAGCAGGTCCAGTGTTCTCTCCTCTCTGGTGGGACAGTCCACATACTGAGTGAAGTTTGGTAATGTCCTGGCCATAGTGACATGGTTGAAGTCACCTGATATGGCAATGAAAGCAGTCGGGTGTTGAGTTTGAAGACGCGCTATGTTGGAGTGAATGACGTCACACGCCGACGTCGGGTTTGCAGAGGGGGGGATATAAACAGCCACGACAACAACATGGGAAAACTCCCGCGGCAAATAATATGGCCTGAGTCCAACAGCCAACAGCTCAATGTCCGGACAACAGATACGCTCCTTGATGGTAATGTGACCAGGGGCGCACCAGCGGTTATTAACTAACACAGCCAGCCCCCCCCCTCTCCGCTTACCGCTCTCGGTGCAGTCCCGGTCCGCCCGAACAGTCTGAAAGCCAGCGATTGAAACGTTCTCATCTGGAATGTTCTGGTGTAGCCATGTCTCAGAAAAGCACATTAAACTACACTGCCGGTACTCCTTCTGACTCGTGGCTAATGCTGTTAGCTCGTCCATCTTATTAGCCAGTGATCTAACGTTGCCCATGACGACAGTGGGGAGACGCGGCTTATACCCCTTTTTCTCCATAAGCCTCCGTCTCTTCGCCCTCGCTTTCGCCGTTCGCTGTTTAGTTCCTCCTCTACAGCCCCTGTGCGTCCGTCTCCAAAGCTCCTCGGGGATGTTAGCGGCCCTGGTCTCCATGCCGGCCGGCTTCAGCGCGATCAGCTGATCCCGAGTGTAAACAAAGGAGCCATGCTGCGCCGCGGTGCACCAGGAGAGTGAAAGTAGAACTTTTACAGCGAACAAACTGACCAAAACATTATAAAAAATAAATAATAATATATAAAAAATAAATAATATTATTAAGATAAAACTATAGTTAAAAAGCAAAAACACGAACACGCGAACGGGAGCTACTGCAAAGGCTGCACGCACTTTTCGCGCATGCGCACAATATACTGTATGAATTATTTGTATGAATGTGATACCTATCTGTTCCTCTTGGTAAAACCGTATAAGTAGGATACTGTAAACATTAGAGACAGACCGATCAGTGTTTTTGAGGCCGTTTTCGATCGTCAATCACATTTCAGCGCGATCGGCCGATAGCTGATAGTGAACGAGGGCGGGGCTATATGCCACAGCAGGGCTACGTGTAGTTATTAGCGTAAGTCATGAAACATGATCTAAACTGGTTTATTACCATTTTTAACAAGCTCGTTTAAAAAAGCTAAATTTTTTAAAACTAAATTAATAATAAATAAACAAACTAAATCAAACAAATATCCCCAATACTGCCATCATTACATTTAGACCCTTAATTTAAAACAAAAAAAAAGCTAATTAAATACATGCAGTAAAAGCTGCAGTCATTAAACACAGACTCTGTTATTTTAAACTAAAACTGTAATCATTAAATGTAGAATATTGAATTGCTGATGCTGTTCTGTTCATACCGGTCAGATCTGGTCTGTACGCTGTTCTGGGTTGTTTGTTTTGTGCTAGCTGTGCGTGCTAGCTCTGCTGTTTGCTGATACTCACTGTATTCAGCCACGTGGTGTGCGCGTCGTATCAGATTAGTAGTGTTAAATGTCTTTGTCTTGGTTTCCCCACGAGACACGCGGATTTTACTAATTTTACAAACTGTCCTGGATGAGTCTGAGTCACATACGGTAACAAACTGCCAGACGGACAATGTTTTATCTGCAAATGCAGTGAACCCCACAAACTGTTCTTGCGAGACGCTGCTTTAGTCAGTCTGTGGAAAATGAAAGGGTATGTATTTCCACCTAGTGGTTCAGATAGGAGTTGCAGGGAGCTGGCCGGAGGGGGTTTCAAGGAGGTCTCCTCTTCCTGAATGAAACGCTAGCTGTAAATACAGAAATTAGGCTCATTTGTTTAACACCATCAATCGGCTCTCTAGATTGGCTAAATTGGAGAAATATCGGCCGATTACAGATCACATATTTTAATTAAAAATCGGCTGATACCGATACATAGCTGATCGATCCTTCCATCTCTAGTAAACAGTAACAAAACATGCTTATAATTTGGGGAAGCAGGTATAAAACTGTATTGGAGTCAATGTTGTTGTTTTATATATATATATATATATATATATATATATATATATATATATATATATATATATATATAGTTATATTTGATAGTAACTAACACCCTGTGTTCCTCACAGAACACTTTAACTTGTTTGATATTATTATGCTATCTTAGAACCCGAGCATAAAATTTAGCTGAATTTGTGTCATATGTGTCCAAACCCAACAGAACCAGACCAAACCTGACGTAAGAAGCACTGTTGAGTTTGGCCTAGTATTTTAGCTTTAATCAAAATACTAGCCAAATAGTCCTTCTAATTTTAGACTATTTTACAGAGGTAAACTTGGTAAGGGTAGAGTTTTATGAAACTGCTACACTGTTGTTCTTCAGCACTTCTGCATAACCTTTAACTGATCTTACATCATCTGAGGGTTGGTTGGTCTGCATGATGAGAGCAAAGGTTGACAGGTGAGTACAGGAGCACATAGAGTGGCTAATGTTGGTCCAGAGAAGTTCACATCCATCTACAACCCATTCAGTGTCTTTCCAGTACACACAGGTAAGTGTACCAGGAGGATCAATGCCCTAAACAGAAGAAATAGAGGTGGTCATGTGTTTGAGACTGCAGTGTTCATATCCTAAAAACAAGTCCAATTGTGCTGACTGTCCAGTTAGAGCATCATGGCATTGCTAAACTGTTAAGACATCAACACTTTATTAATGTTTCTGTATCATATTCATGGTTCTATTGGGCTAAATAAGTATCAGGAGTATCATAATTCAAAGCCAACCTTAAAATTTACACAAAAATGGTTTGCTGAACACAAAATCAAGACTTTGCCACAGCTGAATAGAAGTGTCCACAAATGTTAAGCTCAGAATCTGAAAGCTCAGTAGTGATTCTGTACAGAGTAAAGGTCTTAAATCTGTTGCCATGTGTGCCCCAGACATATTAAGCCTTATAGGTAACGATTCAGCTTTGATCTTTGTAGAGCAAGGCTGCACAAATAATTAAACACATCGATTTGAGAATAATATTTAAACTGTTAGGAGTTATTCTGAAGATTGCGGTCAGGAAACGAGCTGCAAAGGCAAATCAAGTGCTTCACCAAAGCTACCTAGACAACTCAAAGGAAGTAAATCAGGACGATATAAAGTGTACAAGGTTTTGCTACTATGAGAGATTGCACCCGCCCACCCGACCCCACCCTAAATTTTCAAGAAGTATAAAAGAAAGGTAACAGCAGTTTTGTATTATTACAATAAACATGGTTCTTATCTTATAGAGCCAAAAGACAAGGTAGCACACAGAACAGGGGCAGTTAATAATTAGATAAAGTAGATAACACCAAAGTCTCTTTGACATTGACTGGAGCCAATCACAGTCCCATCGGGTGAAGGAGGGGTACACCATGGACAGATCGCCAGTCCATCACATGGCAAACACACACTCACACCTACGGGCAGTTTAGAGTGAGGATCCTAACCTGCATGTGTTTGGACTGTGGGAGGAAACCGGAGTACCCGGAGGAACCCACTCAAACACAGAGAGAACAACCACACTCCACACAGAACCACCCGGACCGGGAATCCAACCCAGATCATCTTACTGTGAGGAGACAGTGCTGACCACTACACCACCGTACTAACCACTACACCACCATACTAACCACTACACCACCATACTAACCACTACACCACCGTACTAACCACTACACCACCGTACTAACCACTACACCACCATACTAACCACTACACCACCATACTGACCACTACACCACCGTACTAACCACTACACCACCGTACTGACCACTACACCACCGTACTAACCACTACACCACCGTACTAACCACTACACCACCGTACTAACCACTACACCACCGTACTAACCACTACACCACCGTACTAACCACTACACTACCGTACTAACCACTACACCACCTTACTAACCACTACACCACCGTACTAACCACTACACCACCATACTGACCACTACACCACCGTACTAACCACTACACCACCTTACTAACCATTACACCACCGTACTAACCACTACACCACCATACTAACCACTACACCACCGTACTGACCACTACACCACCGTACTAACCAAATTTAAATTGATTTAATTATCGAAGTATCTGAAATGTGTTTCTATGCAGGTTAATGGCCAACAGCAAGCAAGGATTTATTTATACTAAAACTGTAGTTCGTCAAAAACTTTTTTTATAAAAAGAGACCTACAGGAACCCAGAAGCAAAACTGCAGGTGCTTGAGAAGCAAAAGTCACTCAACGTTGCCTGTTGGTATGTATATCAAGAGGCTTGAGACTTAATTATCAACATGACAACTAAAACTAAAGGCTAATGTATCACGTAACCAGTAATGCAATCAGTCCACATCACTTACTTTCCATTCCATCTATAACAGTAGCAAACAAATGACAGACAGGAACAAGTTACACTGCACGTTTAGTAAAAGCTTGGAATAAAGCAAGATAAAAAACATCTAAAAATAAAATAAAAAGTATATTATCACAAAAGCTACAACTTAGCCAACAAAAACAAACCTATTGCACATTTCAAAACAGAAATAACACAGAAATAAAACCTTCAGTATAAAACTATATTCTTCTGAGTTTGATTAAAGATTGATCAGACTCACTGTAATGTGTTTCAGAGTGAAGTTGACTGGTGTGGTGAGATTTGGGTTGGTGGTCCTGGGCAGTGTGGCTGATATCACACTGGACATCATGATGTTCACTGTACTGTTAGTTGAGTTAAACAGGTTGGGTGTCAGCACACTTGACAAGTTAGTGAAGCTCATGAAGGCCACAGCTGCTGATCCTGAAGCACAAGAACAAGAATTACTGTAACCAGAAGTGTCTACTCAAAACCAGAAGTGACTACTCAAAAACCAGAAGTGTCTACTCAAAAACCAGAAGTGTCTACTCAAAACCAGAAGTGACTACTCAAAAACCAGAAGTGTCTACTCAAAAACCAGAAGTGTCTACTCAAAAATCAGAAGTGTCTACTCAAAACCAGAAGTGTCTACTCAAAAACCAGAATGTCTACCCAAATAACAGAAGTGTCTACTGAAAAAACCAGAAGTGTCTACTCAAAAACTAGAATGTCTACCCAAATAACAGAAGTGTCTACTGAAAAAACCAGAAGTGTCTACTCAAAAACTTGAAGTGTCTACTTAAAACCAGAAGTGTCTATTCAAAACCAGAAGTGTCTATTCAAAACCAGAAGTGTCTACTCAAAAACTAGAAGTCGCTACTCAAAACCAGATGTGCCCATTCAAAAACCAAAAGTGTCTATTCAAAACCAGAAGTGTCTACTCAAAACCAGGAGTGTCTATTAAAAAAAACAGAAGTGTCTCATCAAAACCAGAAGTGTCTATTCAAAAACCAGAAGTGTCTACTCAAAAACCAGAAGTGTCTACTCAGGAACCAGAAGTGTCTACTCAAAAACCAGTAGTGTCTACTCAAAAACCAGAAGTGTCTACTTAAAAAGGCTTCTGGGGGAATGAAATCCCGTTTTAAATTCTGCTTTAAATCTTAAATTCTGTTTTGGCTGGAAAAGCTACAGATGGCTAGCCAAAGAAGAATTATGTTGAAGTTTGAATTATAAAAATGAAGTGTATATAATAACACATATTTATAATTTTATGTTTTACCTTAGCTGAAAAATATAAGCTATTTTATAAATAGAAAATAAAAACATCAGCTATTAAAAAAGGAATTGTGTCATGTAAAAATTTATGTAAGAGTTCAACATTACTCAATTAACTTTGGTAATTGAAAATTTGGCCAGAAAGTTGGTCCACAGCACTTTCTCCCCCCCAAATTAAACTTTTCTGTTTTGAGGAACTGGGCCAGGAATTAAGTCTAATGAAGAATAAAATAAAAAGCATTATAAAAAAGACCCCCAGCATCAGGGTAAGTAGCAGTAGTAGTGTAACAGATGTGATGACAGGTGACACCTTTTGTACCCCATGAGGTATATTTAATATATGAATTGGAAGGATGTGGCCTAGAACTAATCAACCAACATCACTACCTGAGCTCACTAATGCTCTTGTGGTTGAATGTAAGCAACACATTACAAAGTTCCAACTTCTAGTATAAACTCTTAGCAGAGAAACAGAGGCTGTAATTGCAGCAAAAGGAGGAAAAACATTTACAGAAGAAGAAACAGCAAAAACTGTTAACACCTATTTGAAAATAGCACTGTGTTGTTCTGTAGTAACAGAAGATTTATATTTATTTATTTAAATATTTATCTTGAACTGACCCTGGATTAAAGAAAATCAGCCCTAATTCTGTCCACGGACGAATGCAAACATTCAAACACTCCTACAGTACCATTGTTATTCTTTGCAATCTGGATGAAGTCGATATCCATCTGAGCGTTGTTTATGCTGAGCTGACGGGTTTCATTCAAGAGAGCATTTGATTTAACTCCAAAGCCTTAAAGACATGAAACATAACATTAAAAGCAATTACAGATGCACTGCAACATCATGTTTTGGATGTTGAATCAAATCAAGAGGTTCAGAGGTTTCTTAGAAATGAGTGTATATACTTTTGATATACTTTTGATATACTTTTGGGGAATTATAGTGGAAATATTGTAAACATATTCATGGTCTTTCATTACATGGTTCTATGTATTTTTGCCAAAATTCTGTACATAGAATTAATTATTCAACTTTTTTTAGATACATGTGCAGAGCACAGAAAATGTGTGCAAATTCTAATATGGTAATAGTAGAAACAATTTACTGCAAACAATTAATAAGCCATCTTTACATTTTCTTTTATTTTTATTTGTTAAGTGCTAAATCAGAACTTCCTACTGCAGTTCAAGTTTTTCATAGATTTGCATAAAAGGCTAGATCCCAACATCCTGTAGGATACACTTAAGGTTTAAAAACTGATTATAATTTAATCATCCATCTATCCATCTATTATCTACTGCTTTATCCCACTAGTCAGGGGTCATGAGAGGGCTGAAGCCAAATGAACCTTGTACTTCTAAATCCACAAATTATTGAATTACATATGTACATAAGCCTTAACAGAGATGTTAAGGTTATCTTATTGGCGGTCCACCAGTGTAGACATTAATGAAATCAATTTATCTTTACAACACCAGCAACAAATTTACAACAGTCAAAACTGTTCAAACCTTGTTTGTAGCACCTTGTTTTGTAGGAACAGAAAATTTGTTGCAATTAGTTGCATTTATCTCTTAAACTTACTATGGATTGAATTAATTAGCCCTAATGCTTTCAGTAGATGAGTGCAAACATTCAAACTCGGCTACAATACCACTCTTAGTCTTTGAAATCAAGTTGAGGTTCCTGTCCATCTGAGGGCTGGGCTGATGGATTGTATTCAGGTACAAGGCCAAGACTTTACCATCTGAGAAATATAGAGTTAAAGAAGGCAATTACAAATGCACTGTAACTCCAGTGTTTTGGATGTTAAATCAGAGAAAGAGGATTTCTTTCTTAACAATAAGTGGAATTTTTTAAACTCCAGTATGTTTAAACTATTAGCAGTAGCTGAAATGAGAAACTTTATGTTCTAATATTTTTAAAGTATGGTGAAATTGTTGTAAATGGATTCATGGGTTTAAACTGATATGGTTTTATCTAACAAAATAAACAAACTAAGATGTTTACTACGAAATCACCCCCTTAATGTGCTGAATATTTTTTTTTTGTTGTTAATACGCCAATTATATTGCCAAAGCTCATAATACTTGTTCAGATACAATATATATGATGGATTACATTGCATTGCACTAAACAGCTGGCTTAATATTTACCTATATTAAAAGTGTTACAAGTACTTAAGACAAGAAACTCTATACGTGAAACAGAACTTTCTGTTGGAGTTTAAGTTTTTCGTAGATTTGAATAAAGGACTACATGTCAACATTCTATGCTGTGTATTTGCACACAATGCAAAATTATATTTCTAATTCTATAAATTACTGTTATAGACCCATTTACCTAAGCCGTCAACAGAGATGTCAAGTGAGTAATTGTCTTGCCGAGGGTTCACCAGCGTAGACACAAATGTCTCAGTCCTGTTTAGAACTTCGTTTCCAAAAGTTACATTCGGATCTGAAGTTGTTGTTTGAATCTGCAAAGCTTGTACCTGAAGTGCCTGTTTTACAGTCTGATAAAATAACCAGAGACAGAGATTTACACACATTAATATGTATATGTTCATGTATTCATATGTTTTCATTATCAATATTTTACTGCTTGTCTTATTATAGTACTTACGTTTAGTGGAAGCACTGGATTACTGCTGTTGGTGATTTTGTTATATAAAGTCTCTGCACAAGTCAGTGTGAAATCTTTCTAAAATAAAAACAACAGCTACAATTGATTATCACCAATTTCTCAACATTAAACATCATAATTACTACACCTCACATGTAAAGGAATTGCAACCAACCTTACATTCTGCTGAGACAGTGAAATTCTGATCTAAAAGAAAAAAATAATAAGTTAGTCTGATATACAAAGATAAGCACAGCATCTTCACTTTTATTTTTTCAATAACCATTCATCTTTTTCTTTTACAACAAACATTCATATAAGATGTATGTCCACAGATAGAAAGATAGATAGACAATACAATAATGAGGGTGATATAGTATGGTGGTACCATTAATAAAGTTGAAGTAAGCAGGAATTTTATTATAGTGTTAAATATTTAGACTTTAAAAAAATTAAAAAATTTAGACTTTTGTAATAGTTCCAACCAGGATAGGATTACATATATGTCTAATTACCTCCTCTGGTAGAAATATGTTAAAATAACTACAAAATGTGATTGCAAATCATCTCAATTATTTAATACTGTTAAAATCTCACTGGACTGGAGATCTACTATATCTGATACTGTGGTGATTATATCTGAATTATGAACATACAACTAAACCTGTATGTCTGAAAAATGCTATTGACTGACTGGAAAATCACAGTCTACATCTTAAAAAATAAGCAGTACCTGCACAGTAAGCTGAGTAGTAGAAGGCTGGACTGACAAACTCATAGACGTAATAGTTTCCTGGACATGCTTTAACTTGAATTGGGGGGGATCTCCAGTAACAGCAGACATTTTCTGAACTCCCACAGATCCTACGAGTGACTATTCCATCCTCTATCTGAGGGTGAGGGTCGTTCAGCCACAGAGTGATTTCAGTACCACAACTGTATTCTTCAACACAGCTGTCCGGCATACGGACACTCATCCCGTTATACAGCAGCCGGTACCAGCCAGTCCAGTTAAAGGCCCTGTCAGAGTTGTACCCTCCAGTCTCATTATTGCCTCTCCAGGGTTCTGCCAGAGCCGTGTATTTATTGCAGGGATCATAGCTGGTGGTTTCCAACACAACTGTTATGAAAACACACAGTTATATAAAACCTTAAAACAATGAAACAATGCCAACAACAAAATCCAACAAATATCTACAAGTGCAGATTTTAAACATATAGCCTTGCATTGCTTTTAGATAGTGTTGTCCTTGACAAATTATGGGCTTTGTATAGAATCTATAGTAGATGCAACTGGTGTACTGTCGTCAGATTAAAGAGAGGGCAGTGGTGATGTGGTGCTGTTTTCTAGAATAGGTCAAGATGTTAAGGTACATGGCAGAATCAGCTAACATCCACATGTCAGGTCCTGCTGTTCGCCGCTCATTCTCAGCTATGTCTATGTTATTTAATGTGTCATGCACCAGAGAGGCTCTCTGTAATACTTTCTTTAATTTTAATTTAATTTTCAAAAGGCGCAGCATGTAGAATATGGACTAAAGGTGAGCTCAGCGTTACATTCTGTTGGAAAAAGTCAAATATTATCCAGTAATAAGGTATTTAGTCAACCCTACATATAATAGATTATTATAAAACTAATAACACATTAGATAATCTATATACATTTTATATCATCACTGTCCAAAGAAAAACAAGTAGCTCCAACATGGCACCTTTACAGGAAAGGACAAAAACATTGTTTACTTTTAATGTAAGTCAGTGTGGGTCTGTTTCCAAGCTGTTTAGGAGAATTTCTGTTGGTCCATTTATGATGAAATTTTGTTGAAATAAACAATGACAACAACAGCTGCTGTGCTTAAAGTGGGAGAAATGAATTCTCACATGGTAAAATATAACTCCTGCAATTAAAAGGCGACTGACTCTTGCTAAAGAGACAGGTGAAAATATTACCATGTTATAGCGGACCTTACCTGCACAGTATGTGGGCATTGGAAGTGATAAAGCTGGCTTGACGAGTCTATAGACGTAGTAATTTCCTGGACAGGCTTTGACCTGGATCGGATTAGATTTGTAGGAATTACACTGACTGAGATCATTCACAGAGCCATCGTACCCATAGATGTCTCGGGTGACGATGCCGTCCTGGGGTACAGGATGAGATCCTCTGAGGAATAGTGAAGTGTAACCACCACAAGACATGAAACTCCAACACTGATCAGATTCAGGAATCTGAGCATTCTTTCCCTTAAGATACAGACGATACCAGCCGCTCCAGTCAACCAGAGTGTCATCATAAGAACTGAAGTCCTCACTAACTAACTCCAAACTGTCTAATTTCCTCCAGTCATCATTCATAACGCTGTAGACACTGCAGGGGTCAGGCGAGATATTTTCTGGGGTATCTGCTGTGGAAACAGTCGTTAGGATTAAATATACATCTATGAAGAACTGCAGAAAAGCTTTTTTACAGTAATAATTTCCGCTCTGCAACTCACCAGGAAGATTCTGATAATGATTGTATTATTGTAATGCATGTATTTATTTTATTTGTGTATTCTGTTTTCAAGTTTAGGTAAATGATTGAAGTGTTTACTGGTATAATCATAGAAAGTTGCTTTCACTTGATGTGGTCAGGATTCATACTGCAGTGTATTACAGTAACACAGTGAAAACAGATTAAACACAGATATTAAATTAATATTCACATCAAATATCACATTGCTGAAGCATGGACTGACCAATAACAACTAAAATGTACCCAGAAAGCATGCACATATTGGCCCTTTGTGGGCAAGCTGTTCCCAGGCTGTGGGCAAGATGTGGGCAGCCCATTTATCTTCCAAAAACTGGGTTTTTTGGGGACAGGCTGCACATTGGAATGCCCACTTAAATCCCAGGAAGGCCACTATGGGTTCGCCTGAACTGAGCCAAGCCACTTAGTTCTGTTTATCTTTTTACTGTGCCCATAGCTTTAGCATTATAGTTAGGTTAGTGGTTTAGTGGGTCATTGGACATCCAAGGTTTAAGCCCCTAAGCCCATAAACAACAACACATTCTAACACTGACAGTGGTGGTTACTGCTTTTGCATATCTTTGTACTTACTGGCTTTGCTCTTATTGTATTTGGTGTTTGCACTATTTCTTATTTACCCCCCCCCCCCCACCCCACCCCACCCCCCCACCCCCCCCCCCCCCCCCAACAGGAAACCTCCTAGTGTTTCTACCTGACATTGTGCTGGTTGGGGTCACTGGAGTTATGGTTGGAGTTATGGTATCTACATCTGATGGAAGACCAAATTCAACTTATTAAAACAAACATTAACACTTAAGAATCATTTAAACATTTAAAAACCATACAAGACCAACTGAGTACCTGCACAGTAGGCTGAATAGTAGAGGCTGGGTCTTATAAACTCATAGACATAATAATTTCCTGGACATGCTTTGACTTGAATTGGGGTGGAATTGAAATAGCAATCCTCCCCGTCTACACTTCCACAGACTCCAAAAGTGACTATCCCGTCCTGTGTCTGAGGGTGAGTCCTGTTCAGCCACAGAGTAAAAAAGGTACCACATGTAGATTCAGTCACAAAGCTCTCTGGCATGCGGACGTCCATCCCGTAGTATAGAAGCCGGTACCAGCCGGTCCAGTTGAAGGCCCTGTCAGAGATCTTCAACTGTACAGTTGCATTAGTGGCTCTCCAGGGCTGATCCAGAGCGGTGTAGTTGTTGCAGGGATCATACAAAGTTGTTGTTACTAAAAAAATGAAACATGCATTAACAGTGAGCAGAAATTATCTTCTGCTTAATGCCCTAGTTGGGGTCACGGGGGGGTTGTGGGGCCAATCCCAGCGTCATCAGGCAAAGGTGAGGTACACCATGGACAGTTCACCAGTCCAACGTATGGCCAACACTCACAAACTCACTCCACACAGAACAACTCGGACCGGGAATCCAACCCAGATCATCTTACTGTGAAGAGACAGTGCTGACCACTACACCACCGTACTGACCACTACACCACCATACTAACCACTACACCACCATACTAACCACTACACCACCATACTGACCACTACACCACCATACTAACCACTACACCACCATACTAACCACTACACCACCATACTGACCACTACACCACCATACTAACCACTACACCACCATACTGACCACTACACCACCATACTAACCACTACACCATCATACTAACCACTACACCACCATACTAACCACTACACCACCGCACTAACCACTACACCACCGTACTAACCACTACACCACCATACTGACCACTACACCACCATACTGACCACTACACCACCATACTAACCACTACACCACCATACTGACCACTACACCACCATACTGACCACTACACCACTATACTGACCACTACACCACCATACTGACCACTACACCACCATACTAACCACTATACCACCACACTGACCACTACACCACCATACTGACCACTACACCACCATACTGACCACTACACCACCACACTGACCACTACACCACCATACTGACCACTACACCACCTTACTAACCACTACACCACCATACTAACCACTACACCACAGTACTAACCACTACACCACCATACTGACCACTACAACACCGTACTAACCACTACACCACCGTACTAACCACTACACCACCATCCTAACCACTACACCACTATACTAACCACTACACCACCATACTGACCACTACACCACCATACTGACCACTACACCACCATACTAACCACTACACCACCGTACTAACCACTACACCACCGTACTAACCACTACACCACCGTACTAACCACTACACCACCTTACTAACCACTACACCACCGTACTAACCACTACACCACCATACTAACCACTACACCACCTTACTAACCACTACACCACCTTACTAACCACTACACCACCGTACTAACCACTACACCACCGTACTAACCACTACACCACCGTACTAACCACTACACCACCATACATACCACTACACCACCGTACTAACCACTACACCACCATACTAACCACTACACCACCATACATACCACTACACCACCTTACTAACCACTACACCACCTTACTAACCACTACACCACCATACTAACCACTACACCACCATACTAACCACTACACCACCGTACTAACCACTACACCACCGTACTAACCACTACACCACCGTACTAACCACTACACCACCATACTAACCACTACACCACCATACTAACCACTACACCACCTTACTAACCACTACACCACCTTACTAACCACTACACCACCGTACTAACCACTACACCACCGTACTAACCACTACACCACCATACATACCACTACACCACCGTACTAACCACTACACCACCATACTAACCACTACACCACCATACATACCACTACACCACCTTACTAACCACTACACCACCTTACTAACCACTACACCACCATACTAACCACTACACCACCATACTAACCACTACACCACCATACTAACCACTACACCACCATACTAAATCTCTCTGGCTCTCTGCACCGCAGGTGAGCATCTCAGGAATGCTGCCCAGGGTGCGCCTGAGCTAACACACAAGATTTCCATATCTCTTGTTCACTAAAGGCTAGCAAAGCGATCCAAGGCTTGTTGGAAAGGAACTACTGACCTGAGGCCCCTTAAAACATTTTTAAAGTCTGCTTTGGTTACTGCAAAACCACTCTCTTCTTCTATAGGGTTTATTCATGATGTCATTAGCAATTAGCTGACATTGACTTGGCTTTCATCATTGTGTCATGTTTGTGCAGAAGGTAACATCAGATTAAATACATTCATGGATGAAATAGTAGAATAATAATTTTTACATATGCAAATTGGTTTTCTTAGATCAAGAAATATATGACATTTAAACTAAATCAGCATTTTCTTGTAACATCAATTCAATTTTGAATTAATTTAAAATGCAGCTTCTATTCATGTTAGTAAAACATTTGCTACAATTATGACTGTTTTACTATATTATAAACTATTTACTATTTTTA